>QANZ01042174.1:0-52291 GCA_003254925.1 Chamaecrista fasciculata
CATATTTATAAAATGATTGGCCCTAGGGCACAATCTCCAACACTTCTTACACTCTGAAATTCTCTTACTCTCTTATCACTCTCTTACTAACTTGAGCGTCGGAGTACACTTCGCAGGGCCCCCCCTGTGAAGCTCTTGCAGGTTCTTGCTCAATTCTTGGCTCTTGCAGCCCATTCCGGTGAACTAGGTAAGTGCTAGCCATTTTCCAGTTTATCATTGGCGCCGTCTGTGGGAAGCCCTCTTCCTCACCTGCTGAACTCTGCGGGCTTCCACGCTCGTCCTCTATTGCTTTTTTCCTCACAAAAGCTAACTCACCAACGTTTACCTTGTTGAACTAGGTGATCTCCACTTTGCTATGACTCATAACGACTCCCCTCGCGATCCCCTTTTGGATGACCCCTCTGATTCCCAGGAGCACGCCCCTGGCTCTCAGGAGGACCAAGAACGGGAAGAAAATCGGGAAGAGGGAGCACCCTCTCGAGTTGCACCACCCGCGACCGAGATGGGCGCCACGGGCCAAACTTTCCAGGCTTTGGACATCATGTCCATCTTTCGTGGAATGATGAAGGAGCAGACGGAATCTCTTCGTCGCGAATTCCAAAGCCTCTCTGCTCACAGCACACCTCAGCGGTCGAATCCCGGCCACCCCAACACAACGGCTGGTTCGGCCCAGGAAAACGCGCCCGCCGCCGGGCTTGAGGACGAGCCGGGTGCCTTTATTCCTCAGAAGGGACCCTTCGCCTTGTCCATCCAGCGTGACATTGTACCACAGGGCTTCAAGATGCCCGTCAAAATGGCGCCTTATGAACCAGCCGCAGACCCAATCCTGCACCTGAAGGCGTTCCAGGCGAACGTCCAGCTGGCGTCCCTCACAGAGGGAAAGAAATGCAAACTCTTTCCCACCACACTTGGCCAGGAAGGACTCCACTGGTACGCCCGCCTGCCGGACTACTCTATCCACAACTTTGACGAGCTGGAGGCCGCCTTTCTCAAGCGCTTCGCCACCAGCATTGTCTACAAGAAACCGTCAACTGTCATGGCGGACCTCATCCAGGGCTCCAGCGAGAGCCTCAGGGACTTCCTCAAGCGTTTCTCCGAGCGCTACCACGAGGTGGAGGATTTGGAGGATAGCGTGGCGATCCACGTCTTCAAGCAGGGCCTCCGCCCCAGCAAGGTCTCTAACGAGTTGGCGCTCGCCAACCCGAAGACCCTTGACGCATTGCTGAAGCAAGTCAGCGACTTCATACTTAAGGAGGACAACCAGCTCGCCTCCGAGAGTCGTTTCGGCAAGCTCCAGGATATAACGGACCTACGTGACGAGGTAGACCACACCAGTGGCTGACACCTCTTAGATCTGTAGCTAACTCTAAATGGGCGTAGCAGCCGCCCGGCCTTAAGATTAGTTGCAATCTTTTCTTTTCATGTCTGTTATGTTCTTTTGTGCTAGCTCCTTTCCCCTAAAATGCTTAAGGCCCAACTATATCATCTATGTACGCTCCGACCTACCCATGGCGGGCAACAATATTTACTTAATGATATATCATTTCCCTTTGCAAAACCTCTTGCACGCCTTATGCTAACACATCTCATCTTACCTGATGAGGTAGAGGGTGCTCGCCCTACACCTTCGGACGCGCTTGTCCAAATGCACCTTCCCGGGCTCCCGGAGAGAACGGTGCACGCTTTACGCTTACATCTCATCTTACCTGATGAGGTAGAGGGCGCACGCCCTACACCATCGGACGCGCTTGTCCAAATGCACCTTCCCGGGCTCCCGGAGCGAACGGTGAGCATCTCACACGACTCGTGTATATTTCAAACTTATTTCCACTACATTCACTTAGGCGCAGCCTAATCTATACAACTTACAGCGTGTAAGTTATTGACGCTCCAAAGAAGAGCTAGAAGGCAGGAGGGACGCCTCCAAAAGCTTTCTTCCAGGCGCTCCGCGCGCCCATGAGCCGAGAAGTTGCTCATACGCCATGCTGGTCCATTACCTCATGGCTGGCTAGCCCCCCCAGTCCGATCGCCAACTCAGTTGGGCGGACACACACATCCACATACATACACTTGCGCAAGTATGAAACACATCAAACAGATAAAGCATTGCAACGGGCATATTTATCGCACTAATCCAAACATTGGCCTTACGGCCTCACATGAATCCTGGCCACACGGCCATACAATTCTTCAATAGAAAAGGGCGCACATGCCCTATACAAACTCAGAAAGGGGAACACACCCCCGAAATTACAAATTCTTTACAAAGGAGGACCTAGTCATCCGAAATCACTGTGGCGATCGCTCCCGACACGTGCTCGCCACTGCCTTCTCCGCCTCCGCTATCTGGGGCTATCACTGGCTGCCCCATACCCGCTTCATTCCCCGCGATGCTCTGCACATCTCCCGGAGGCACATACCCGTCGTCGCCCGGCCTGAGCTGCGATCGCCCTTTCGCCAACTCCAATCCATGGATGGCCGTCACCCGGCGGGTCAGGCATTGGCCCGCCCGGCTCATCATCATCCGCCCGCATAGGGATCTCATGCCCGCCTCGTTCAGGTCGGGGTTCAGCAGACTTAATTGCTTCCGTCAATTCTCAATCCCATGGGCGAACGCATTGATGTAACACCAGTATCACCGCTGGAGCATGGACGGCCGCCCGCCATGGGCTCCTTGACGTTCCATGTTCCCATGGTCGCCCGCCCCGGCAACCTCGACGCTCCATATCCCCTCGATGTGGACGCCCGACCTTCCTATCCTTCGCGTGGAGACAAGTACTTCTCCACATTTGGGCGTACGCCTCCAAGGCTTCGCCTCCAAAGGTTTGCCGCCAGGCGACCGCCTACACCACGCGCATGCCCCCGGCGTTGGTTCCATCGCTCGCTTCCCAAACCAACCTCACTGCGCGCCCGCCAAGAGGCAGCGACGGACGCACTCGTTGGCTTCTTTAAGGAGGGACTTGTGATACATCACTATTTGGGCGTACGCCTAAACGGCCCTCGCACCGGGCCTCTTCCCCCCTTCACACCCTGCAAAGCGCGCTCGAACCAATCAAGTGCCCTCCGCACAGTTAGGGGCGCCCGCCTCGCCCCAGGAGCATGGCGCCCGCCTCCAGATTAACACTTAGTCACCCACGACTACCTCGCTCCGCACAGTTAGGGGCGCCCCCTCCACCCAGGAGGGGGCGCCCGACTACCTCGCTCCGCACAGTTAGGGGCGCCCCCCCTCTACCCAGGAGGGGGGCGCCCGCCTCCAGCTTAACACTCAGTCACCCACGACTACCTCGCTCCGCAATCCACGCTATGGGAGGTCGTGGGCTACTGACTTGTTCACACCCACGTTCTCCAGTATTATGGCGACCGCCCGTCAACATGGCAGGCAACCACCCACGATTGCCTTGCTCCGCAAATCTCGGTCTCCACCATCTCCGCTGGTGGAGATCGTGTCTGGTTACGTGGTTCGCTCCGCGCGCTGACCACCTCTCCCCCCTGCTCTATAAATAGAGCTCAACTCAGCAGTTCAAGGTTAGCTACTTCTTACACTCTGAAATTCTCTTACTCTCTTATCACTCTCTTACTAACTTGAGCGTCGGAGTACACTTCGCAGGGCCCCCCCTGTGAAGCTCTTGCAGGTTCTTGCTCAATTCTTGGCTCTTGCAGCCCATTCCGGTGAACTAGGTAAGTGCTAGCCATTTTCCAGTTTATCAATAATAAAATTAATTTTTATCATAAGGATGATTTACAAATAATATTGATAATGTCAGTGAAAAATATCTATTCAAAACATAATTGATACAATTCTCAAAATAAAAAAATACTCTAAAAAAATTGTTTCAAAATAAATAAAAAGTAATATTAATTTTTTTCCTATTAAATAANTTAAAAAGTGATAAACATGGTCCTTGTGGTTTGCTCCGTTAACAAAAAGAGTCCTGAGGTATATTTCCGTCCAAAATTTAACGGAAATTTTGGCTAAAATACTATTTTAAGACCCTAACTTAATTTTTATGCATTTGACTCCTTATTTGTATGAGAAGACTTGGACGCAAAAAANAAAAAAAAAAAAAAAAAAAGTTTAGTGATAATAAATGAAATTTTCACTCTGAGTTTCCCTCCCCATCTCTCTCTGAACTCTTTATCTCTCTCGTTCCTCTTCTCCTTCTTCTTCTCCTTCTTCTTCTTCAACGGCTTTTCACACATTGCTATTAATGGCGCTTCCTCACACTTTCTAATTCCTAAAACTTTATCCGAAAAATCTCAATGCTTCCTCTCTCTACTTCTATCAAACAGTTCAATCGATCAAATCTTCACTAAAATTTCTTCTCGAACCATCTCGACCATTCTGTTCACTGTTCTTCACCTTGTCGGAAAAAAATTTCTCCGACGATGGCCGAGCAATTTTTGAGCTCTCTAGAGTTCGGAATTAGGCTTTCGAAGCGGATTATCTACGACAAAGGATATTGGCTTCCGCTCCGGTGACGGAGCCGGCGATATCTAAGACGACGGCGACGGAGGCGTATCTTCCGACGACGGCGATGTGCTACGCGGTTATACCGGAGCCGGAGATAGTTGATAATAGGGACGACGACGACGAACGACGCAATGTCGTTTGGGTTTGGGAGCGAGAGGGAGAAAGAGTTCAGAGAGAGATGGGGAGAGAAACTCAGGGAGAAAATTTCATTTTATATCACTAAACTTTTCTTTTTTTGCGTCAAAGTCCTCTCATACAAATAGGGAGTCAAACGCATAAAAATTAACAGTTAGGGTCTTAAAATAGTATTTTAGCCAAAATTTCCGTCAAATTTTAGACGAAAATATACCTCAGGACCCTTTTTGTTAACTGAGCAAATCACAAGGACCCGTTGGTCACTTTTTAAACCATAGGGACCCTATCTGAAAATGAGCCAAACCACATGACCTTTTTCTATAATTTACCCTTTAAAAAATTCACGTTTTGTGGGATTAAGCTATTCTTCAGAACGTTATATTCTTGAGACTAATTTTTTAATCGGTGTACTAAACACAATATTATTTTAGTTTGAATCTCATAATTTTAAGACTATTATTTTTTTATCTACGTACCAAACACCCCCATTTTTTTTCCTTATTAACTAGATAATTATAAGGGTAAATTGCAGTTTGGTATCCTGTGGTTAAGGGCGATCCCACTTTGGTACCCTAAAAGAAAAATTTTTACAATTTGGTGCCCCGTGGTTTGCTCCGTTAGCGAATTGGTCCCCTGTGATTTATTTCCGTTAGGATTTAACGGCAAATGTGATTGTGACCACGTTAAAATGTCAAAAACCTCCCAACAAGTCTTCTCTTATGCGTTTAAGTCCTTTCCCTTTCCTTTTCATAAGATTTCTTTTGAATAGGTCCTGATTTAATTACACTTTAATCCCAAAAATTTATGATCTTTATCAAAAATACTATTGAAGTCCTTATTCAAGTGTATATATATTAATATTAATCTTTGTTCAAATTAAACAATTTTTATAAAAAATAAAGGTCAAAAGTTCAAATTGGTCCCAGACCTATACTTTCTGGACACAATTTAACCTTATTTGCTAATGATCTCAATTAGGCAGAGAAAAAATTCTTCGAACCCGTAGCATTTGAACTTAAAATAAGATAGATATGACCAAGTTTGCTTATCTGACTTATGAAACGAATGGTCCACTTTCGAATTTCAATTCGTCCTCGTCTGTTGACGGCCCAAAATAGAAAGATAAAATACTCTTCAAAATTAACTTGTAGCTCTCGATTTGTCATATTTGAACTTCAAATGAGAGATATATGAACATATATTTCGTTTGTTTTGGTCCATTTTGAAAAATTATATAAATAAATAATACCAATCTAAGATAAATAAAATATTTAGGATCAATTTAAAATTTATTCCATACGTTTAAGAACAATTTGAGGTTTTGACAAAAATGAAACTCTTTTATAGTATTTTTTTTTTCAACAAATATCATAATATCTTATCTTATATTATAATATAATACTTGTTATTAAATTATAATATTTTTTATTGTTTCCAGAAATATATATATATATTTTTAACAAATATCATAATCATATCATCATAATATTTTATATTATAATTATAATATCACGTATGATGATATGAAAAACGTGAAGGAAATGAATTATTACTTATTAGCGTTGGTGAGCCGTTTCTTCTTTCTCTACTATAAGACCATCTTCTATCATCTTCCAACTTCCAACTGCTCTCATTATAATCAAAAAAAAAAAAAAAAATCTTNTAAATGAAATTTAATAATAAAACTAAGTTGATTAAATTTTATTGATATCGTATTTAATCAATGATTGATATTATAAGACCATATTTATTGAGTAAATTAAGTTACCATCTTAGTAAAAGGATTAAACTAACTTCTTTTTATGAACTAAATTTCATACTTTTATTTTTAGAATGCTTAATTTAAAAATTTATCAACATAATAATATCAGACTATTTCTAAAACTACCAATTATAACAAAGAGAATATAAAATATAACCAAGCTTGGTTGGTCTAGTGGTTAGCTCACTAGGTCGCTTAAGCAAGTGTCGGGGTTTGATCCACGCCTTGTGTATACAACAACTAATTGGCCAACGACAAACCCTTAAATGGAACTCTAATCCGCAGAGGATTAGTCCTTAGCCCGTCGAGCTGGGGATATCTTTGGCAACCAAAAAAAAAAGAGAATATAAAATATAATTTTTTTACACAATTAATTAGAATAAATATATAAATTAATCTATGAAAAAATACAACTTGTCAACTATTGAAAGTCTAATTTGTATTATTTAATATTTAAAAGTCTTAAAATTAATATATTTTATTAATTTTGTTCATACAGATTAATTTTTAAAATTTAAGTTTAAGTCGGAATGTCGGATTGCCTCCATAATTTTTTTAATATTAAAATATGTAAAATAAAATTTTAGAAGATTACTAACAAATTGTGTATCTAAGTGTAAATAAGATTTCAAATTCAAAACTCTATGATTACATATATTTCTTGTTGGAAGGATAATTTTTTTTTTTGAAAATCTAATTGTTAATCATTTATATAAATTTCCCCAGAGTATAAATTTGGTTCTATATCTCTTGTTGAGTTCTTAATTTGGTCTTGTATCTTTTTTTGTCATATTTTTTTTGTCTCTTATCTTTACAAAAAAATTAAAATTTGGTCTCATACCATTTTTTGTCTCATATATTTTAGTCAAGTTATTAATCTTATATCTTTACAAAAAGAACCAACCATTAGTTGGTCTTCTTACAAAAATATGAGACTATTTTTATACCTAACTCAAAGATATACGACACATTCTGCAATTGATCAAAAAAATATGAGACCAAAAGTATAATAAAATATATTTATAACCAAATTAAGAACTAAATAAAAGATATGAGATTAAAACTAAAATCTATAAATTTTTAAAATTAGATTATATATTTTTTTCAATGAAAAATCTAAAATCGAATAAGAGAATAAGTTATCCATATCTATCTAATAGGGATTTTAGTTGAATATCAGAATTTCTCGAAATTTCGAATATATTATATGCTTACAAACCACAACAAATCTCAATCGCAAATTTTCTCACTCTCTATAGAACTCTTTTTGGAATTTATTTAAAATTTCATTTGAGTTTAATTATCTTTTTACCTTCATTTGACGCTTGGAGTCTTCAATATAAAGCCTGAAATCTCCCTTTTTCTCGCTTCTATACTCCACCGGTTTTTCTCTTTCTCGTCGCAAATCTAACTTTCTTCTTTCTCTCCACTTTGATTGACTGGTAAAATTCATCATCCCTCACATTGCTCATTCTTCCTCCTACCTCCAAAACTACTTCTCAACGCAAAGACGCTTGTGATTGTGAGCTACGTGTTAGTTCGTTCCTCTTCTCGCCACCAAAAACGTTTTCGGCGTTTCCCACTTTGATGGGTTAAAGCTGAATTTGCTGAAACACTTGAAATTCATCTTCGATTTTCCTCTTTTTCTTGAAACACTTGAATTTGCTTCACTAACATGATGGATACGGTGCGAAGATTCCTTCTCTCCGCCGTCGTCGAAGATCAGGCGGGAGGAGAATCTGTGTTGGGTTCAATCAGAATCGCTGTTATGCCGATAGCGAAAGTGTTTACTGTGTGTTTTCTGGGTTTTCTCATGGCTTCTAGGTTTGTTAACATCTTGCCTGCTAGTGGAAGAAAACTTCTGAACGGGGTAAGTGAGTTCTTCGTTGTTCATATGTGAAATTTCAATTTCATTCATCGTCTGTGACTGTTTGAGCTTACTCGTTTCTGGGTGCAGTTGGTTTTTTCCCTATTGCTGCCTTGCTTGATTTTCTCTCAACTTGGGCAAGCGGTGACGTTGGAGAAAATGCTGGACTGGTAATTTTTTACACTCTTGAATGAATTTCCCCCTTTGATTCTTGATGAATTTTGCAGACCATGGTCGTTGTTGATAATTCTTCTGTTATTTTTTTTTTTTATCTTGCAGGTGGTTTATTCCCGCGAACGTAGTTCTGAGTTCCATATCAGGCTCGCTGATTGGTCTGGTTGTTGCCTCAATCGTTCGTCCACCATACCCTTTCTTCAAGTTTACCATCATACAAATTGGAATTGGTAAGCTGTTACAGGAAACCCGGGGCTTTATTTAGAATTGCTCTTATAGTCGATTTACCTAAAAAGTAAATTGTAAACTTACAGTTTCCTCCTTTTCTGGGTTTTGATGTTGTATAAATAAGAATCAAAGAATGCTCTTGGTTTTTCAGTTTAAAAATTGCTAGTTCCTTTATCCTTTATTAAATGTCTATGATCTGCAATTAGCAAAATAATGCTAATTTTGTAATTTTCTGCATTTCACATGATATTATGCAATATAAATGACCTTTTCAAGATAATTGGTGTCATAAATGTCACATACAATACAACTCTGATTATGTCGGTTTCTGTATTTGTTATGGTTTGACTGATATCATGTCATTGAAAAACTCTTAATACAGGGAATATTGGAAATGTGCCACTCGTCTTGATTGCTGCTTTATGTAGAGACCCATCCAATCCTTTTGGCGACTCACAGAAATGTAGCACGGACGGAACTGCTTATATATCGTTTGGCCAGTGGGTAAGTTTTAGATGTCTAGTTGATCACTTGTCTTAGTTGTTGGGATCCTGTGCTTTTTCTTATAATTCATTCAATTTAAAGGTGGTTTCAAATGCATAAGATCTCTCTAAAGTTCAAACAAGGTTATATGTTTATATAAATCATATTTTGAGTGAAACATAATTCAAGTATTATATAGGAATTATTCATTTTGGTTTGTTCTAGGTTGGTGCAATCATCCTATACACATATGTATTTAATATGTTGGCGCCTCCTTCAGAAGGTAACTTTGACATTGATAATGAAATTCTTCCCCTAAAAGGTGCTCCCAAGGCTGATGGCCCACCCGAACAAGTTCCCTTGCTTATCGAGGAGAAGGAGGTTACTTCAACAGATCCAAATACTTCTATGACTCAGAAGGTGAGAATGTCTTGATACTCAGATATTCAACTTTGTCTGTTATATATAACATTATATGTTTTTACATGATTTGATGAAGTAATTGATGAAAATTGAATAATTCATTCTCGGTGAAATGGAAGGGAATAGGAGGATTATCTTCAATAATTCTTAGGAATTCAAGGGTAATAGAGAGCTCAACCATTCTTATCTCTCTCTCCCTTAATACCCATACACTTCCCTCTCTCTTTATTAAAGAAAGGAAAAAAATTTAAAATAATTTTTGAGCCAAGGGGTTTTCGAGCTCCCACCAACTCCACCCAAAGTTCAACTAGATATGGGGCATATCATTTATACAAGTTTGATTAAATTTTTGGGTTAGTTTATTCTTTGGATGAAAGAGTTCTCTTTGATCATTCCCAGATTAACAGTGAGGCATCTTTGTGATATTTGATAATATTTATAGGGTTGAATTAATAATTTGAATTGGCTTCTGTGCACTGTTTCCAGAAATCTACTGACTTCCTCAGAGATAGAGGACACTAGTTAGTCATTTTCTTGAGTTCACACAATTTCAGTAAGAACTAAATGACCTTATTCACCTGGAATACAGTTCGGAGGGTAGAAGAGAGTAATTCAATTTCGGTTGTGTGGGTTAGACCTGGAGTACAGTTGTATTCAGTAACCAAGTTGATACTTTGATAGATGTTATTCGGAGGTTGTGGCTATGAAAGCCTTTCTTAATGGACCAAATTTACGGCAAAATAATTATAAATTTATAATACTGGGTTAGTTGTGACTCTAGATGAAGGTAGAGGTAATTTCTGCGGTGGTACAGGAGGTTGAGATAATGAAAGAAGAGGACCATGGGCAATGGGCTATTATCATGGCAAACTAGGCCATATTGAAGAGTCATTGTTGAGAGTCAGGACTGGATTAGACTGGATCTCAAGTATATGCCATTCTCAAGGATATGCCAATATTGTCCTTTAATTGGAACTGTATGCTTCAATACCACTCTGCGGAGTACCCTCTATTCTAATATTATCTTAGTCAAAGAAATACCTGTGCCTGAAATTGTTTTCTTTGTGGATTATTGTATGTTCCAAGATCTTTTATGAAATGGATTGTTACAGAACCTCTGATGAAATTTTGGTGTGATAATCAAGCCGTATGTTCATAGTTGGCGTAATCAATATCTATGCTCCAACTTCAAGGAGAGTGTTTAGGTGGTGAGCTGGGTACAAGTGCTTATATTTAGTGTTATACCGTAATCCCAACAAATCTCTCTACCAATTGTAAGAATTAACGAATAATGTTCTCTAACTTAATTGGCTTGGACCATCTAAAAGAGATTTGTTCTCCATGTCAATCAAGTCCAATTCTCAAAATTTCTTAATTATTTTATTTTAAATTTATACACTAACATTACTTGTTTATCTATTATGGTCTTTCCATTGATAGCAATGTTTTCAATAACAATATTTTTTTTATGCAGATTAAAGATTTCTTCGCATTTCTATATGATAAATTGAAGCTTAAGCAAATTCTTCAACCTCCTATCATTGCATCAGTAAGTTTCACCTCATCATTATCATGATTAATTCTTTTCATTTATATACTGGTCTGTGCCCTTCGTTTTTTCTGTGGATGAAAGAATAATCCCTACATGTTTTGGTAGGCTGATCCAATTAATCTAGTTTATGTTTCCTGCAATATTTTCTAGACACTTGAGTAAACAAGAATTTGCCCAATCCTATTGAGGATCGCTTAGGGAAATAGGCATCCTATTAGTATCCCATTTGAATCCAATACAACCCGGTCAAGTGGAAAGTTAAAAGCATTCAGCATTCTTGTTTGATTATGAATATATGTTTACATGTGCTTTACCTTCTTTTTTGCGTTGTACACCTATTTATTCTAGTATTCCACTGTCTTTCAGATATTTAATAAAGAAAGGTATTAACGATCCCATGCTAGTTTTTATCTACTGTATTAGTCAAATAGAGAGAATATTGCAAACTTGCGTCTTTTTGAGGATTTCAGTTAGTGTTATTCCAGCATATGAACATGTGCTAGTGTTATGTTGATATGTCAACTGAGATGATTGTGGAACATGTGTCTTGTAACTTCTTAAATGGAAAATTATATCTTGCAGATTCTAGCCATGGGTCTCGGTGCAGTCCCATTTCTCAAGGGACTGATCTTTACAGATGATGCTCCTCTGTTTTTTTTCACCGACAGTTGCACGATTTTGGGGTATGCTTATATAATTTGTAATGAATAAAAATTCTTAAAGTTCAATAATTGATGCTAGAGGGTGTATTTTGAGATTATTATTGGTTATATTGTCTAATAGTGCTTTTTTTTTCTTATCAGGGGTGCCATGATTCCTTGCATTCTGTTGGCATTAGGAGGCAATCTTGTTGATGGTAAACTGATATCTTGGCAGTCTAGCTCTATTTAATACATTCTTTCTTTTTACTATAACAAGTCCACTGACTTTTTGACTGAAACATATTTACACGAATCTTGATTGTCAAGTTACTATTTCTTGTTTGCAGGGCCTGGAAGTTCAAAACTTGGTCTCCGGACAACTGCCGCCATTATAATTGGGCGGTTAGTTTTGGTGCCTTTTTGTGGACTTGGCATTGTCACGTTGGCTGATAAGCTTGGTTTCCTACCACCTGGCGATAAGATGTTTCGATTTGTTCTTCTCCTTCAGCATTCAATGCCCACATCTGTCCTTGCAGGTAGTTCTTATTTCTTAGCCCTTACTCTAAAGACTCTTTTGAAAATACTAAAGGTACCAAATGTGTTTTTTTATGTCAACAACTCAATTCTTAGTGTTTTAGTTTACACATTGAAAGGCAATATAACTTGGTATGTTATGTTAGTCCCATTCTTTAGGGACTAACTTGTAGGGATCAAAGGACTAATATATTAGTTTCACAACATTTAGGGATTAAAAAGTGTAGTAAATTAGACTCTTAAAGATTGAATTGTTAACTTGTGAATCTTTCAGGGACCAATTTACATGTTTACACTAGAATAAATATAGGTTTTTCTTAGATTTGGGGAAAATTGCATCTCCTTTAACCTTCTAGTCTCATGTTGCTCTCTAGAATTTATCTTGGTAATTTTATGAGATTGTCATAATATGAATAAATTCTATCAATCTCCATTGGAATTCGGCTAAATAATTTGGGCGAGTATATTGGTTTTTGATGTATGAATCCATTACTTTTTCACAGGTGCTGTTGCTAATTTAAGAGGTTGTGGAAGGGAGGCAGCTGCTGTGCTATTCTGGGTTCATATTTTTGCCGTCATCTCAATGGCTGGATGGATTACTCTGTATCTATACATTCTTTTCTGACGCTGCAATTAATTAACCTTTGCTGTTTCAAAATAGTTTTGGTACATAAAATTCCACTAATTATCTTCTCTAAAAATAGGTTATTAGTTGAAAATTGCATTAACTTAATGGGGGGTATTAACTTCCCCACAGAAAAAAAAGGGTTAATTGTGATTTAAAACTGTGCTTCGGATTTTAGACTGTTTTATTTATTTATTTATTTGGTCGGTGACTGTTTTACTCTATGTCAATCTCAATGTTTTACTCACAGTTGTTAATAAATAAGCTGGAGCTTTAACAAGGATAATCATGCTCTGATTTCCTTTCTAAATTATAGGATTGATTTGGGAACTTGAGCAAAGTTATATGACCAAATTCGAGACAAAAAAAGTTATAGTACTGATTTGGAAACTTGAGCAAAGTTACATGACTAAATTCGCACTTTGGCTTATTTTTTTTTTATATCATTTGACCTCATTTGTTGACGACCTCAATTGTATAAAAAAAATACTCATCAAAATCAACCTCTAACTCTAAATTTGTTGCTTTCAAACTTGAAATGATATAGATATAATTACATTCAGTAGTTTATGAACAATTTGAAAAATTATAGAAACATGTATAGAATCAATCTATAACAAATGAAACATTTAAGATTAATTTAAAATCTACCTTTTGAAACCAATTTAATGTTCGATTGTTGGGTGTTTCACATGTATTAAGAGAATATAAATATAAATACATAAATAAAGTAATGAATAGATTAGCTATCAGCTGTGCAAAAATTAAAATAACTACATACATACTGAATAAGTGAATATCATTAATCTTAATTTGCTTCGCTGGACGCATGCGCTTTCCCGCTTCTTTTGAGTTGTTTTTCGCTTTGGCTTCACTTGTACCGATAGGATATTAGAAAAGAAAATTCCAACTTATGACAACCAAAATTAATTTGCACTTAAATTGTAGGGCATAAACAATTGGGATTGTGCTTGTGCTTTATATTCATGTAATATATATATGATGCATTCCCCATCACGATTCACAACGCAGTCGCTTTTGGTGTTACCTAGCTAGAAGCCATGCAGTGACTGCTTAGATATATATGTGGTCCATCATTGAGTCATAAATCATAATAATTTTATCAATAAGGGTGAGACTTGCAAAATCTAACCAAAAATAATTTTATTTAGAAAATACAAGTTTTTTTTTTTTTGGCCTGAAGAGCATACAAGTTATCTTGTAGTGAAAAAAGTTTGATTTGGTCAATAAAAATAAGAGTAAATGACACTTTGACACTATGTGGTTTGACCTCATTTCACTTGGGTATCATGTGGTTTAAAATGTGATACTTTGGTACCTTGAGGTCTCCATTGTTACCTTTTTGGTATCATAAACAATTTTTTCGTTAGTTTTAGACAAAATTTGACACATGAGCTGCATGTGGGTTCACTAAAACTCAATTTTATCCAACATCTTGTCATAACAATAAAAATCAAATACATACTTTTCGAAACCTAGCTTTGAATTTCCTCAAAACTTTCATAGCATCCAATACTGAAATTATTCAAAACCTTCAAAAAGCATGTGTTTGATCTATGTTGTGGCAAAATGTTGAAAAAAAATTGAGTTTTAGTGAATCCATGTGCAGGTCACATGCTAAATTTTGTTTAAAACTAACGAAAAAATTGTTCAGGACCAAAAGGGTAATAGTAGAGACTTCAGAGTACCAAAGTGTCACGTTTTAAACTACAGGGTACCAAAGTAGAATTATGTCAAACTACGAGATACTAAAGTGTAATTTACCCTACAAATAATAATAAACAAAATTTGAAATTATCTTACATCCGGAAATAAGAGAAAGTGAGAGACTCTTATACTTTCCGTGATGCTGCAAAAGGTGAAAAAGAAAATAAAGTGGACGATTGGGCTATCGTGTCCCGCTCTAATTAAATGTGTAATAAAATTCAATAGATTTCAATTGTCAAAAAATCCAGTTTTCTTAACATTATTTTCGGGCATAATAATTACTAAAACTTTATTTTGGTCCCTCATGTATTACCTTTTCTTAAAATTGGTCGTCTTTAAATTTTCTTTTTCAATTTAATCCTTCACAAGTGTTTCCATAATTCCATTATCAAAATTAATCCCTCCATCAAATTTTTAATGGAGTTAGAGATGTGACAATATTAAATGTTGACACAAGGTTAGTTTCTCCATCATCAATTAATTTGACATATCATTATTTATTGTTGTCACATCACCAACTCTCTTAAAATTTAAATGAAAGAAATAACTTTGATAATGGAAACATTAGTGAGGAATCAAATTGAGAAAAAAAAAACTAAATTGAAAAAAAGGTAATACGTGAAGGACTAAAATAAGGTTTTAGTCTAATAATAAATTACTTTACATATAACTAGGGGTGTTTAGAAGTTCGAGTCAATTTGTCAACTTGCAAAACCAACCCAACTCATAGGTTTGAGTTGGTTTGGTTTGAAAATTCCCAGCCTGCACTAGTTTGAGTTGGTTGCGGGTTTAAGAATTCTGAACTCGCTCTAGTTTGAGTTGGATTACGAATTTCAGAATTTTGAACTCGCTCAATCCAACCCAACCCGCAAGCCCTCAATTTATATATAAATATATAAATACAAATATATAATATAAATGACTCTTGAGCTTGCACATGCCAACTTTAATTTCTTTAGATGAGTTTATATGACTTGCAATCATATTTTTTTTTGGCGTGAACAATCATATTATTGATTCATGAATCATGATAATAAAAAAAAAATTTAATCAAAATTCAATATAAAAGAATTAAAAGAAAAGAAAAAATTGTAGAATCAAAATATATTTTTTTTAGAAAAAATTATTTATAAATTGGAATGGGTTAACCCGCCAAACCGCCCAACTCAACCCATTGTTGTTTGGTTTGGTTTAAGTTGAAATAAATTTTTTCCAAAATTCAATCCAAACAAACCCGCCCTAAAAAATTTCAACCCAAACAAACTCACCTTAAACCCAACTCAACCCACCCCGTCAACACCGCTACATATAACCTTTTAAGAAATTAAAAAAAGGGTAAATTACACTTTGGTGCCCTCTGGTTTGACCCTATTTCACTTTGGTACCATGTGGTTTGAAACCTGACACTTTAGTACCCTGTGGTATTTTCCATTAACACTTTGGTACCCTTTGGAGCTATTTTGTAATTTTAACCATAACAAATTTTGCAAAAATTATATATTGACCCCCAAAAAATTTTCAAAAAATTATAAATAGGTCCTTGGATACATTTTTGAAATTTTTTTGAGGTTAATATATAATTTTTGCAAAATTTGTTATGATTAAAATTACAAAATAGCTCCAAAGGGTACCAAAGTGTTAATGGAGAATACCACTGGGTGCCAAAGTGTCAGGTTTCACAGTACATGGTACCAAAGTGAAATAGGGTCAAACCAGAGGGCACCAAAGTGTAATTTACCCTAAAAAAAAATTAAGGAATTGAAGCTTTCTATCTGTCTTAAGGCTTAACTCTTCATTACGTATTAAAAGCATATTCTAAATATTTATTAAGGCAAAACACCTTTTCGTGTCCCTAACGTTTGCGGTGATTTTCAGTTATGCCCCTAACGTTTCATTTGTGTCAGTTGTGCCCCTAATGTGAAACGTTAATTTCAATTATGCCCCCACCCTCGTTAGTGTACCGTTTTTCGGAACTTTTGAGCTTCGATCCGTGTTCATTTCAGTTTTTTTTGATAAATGAGTTTATGGGTACTCATTTTCGGCTCCTAAGGATCATTTTGCACATGAAAATTTTGAGAAAAATGCTTCGTTTTGCTGCATTTCGTTTTGGTCCTTTTTGGGGTTCATTGGGTCCGATTTTCTTCGGATTTGGGGCTATTTTGAGCTTAATCTTTGAATTGATCCAAGGAATCAAGTTTGTGATGTCCGAAAATTAAAACTCATATGAAATCTTATCAAAACCGAGATCAAATCGTGCAAAAATGGTGTTTTTTTTTTTTGATGAGTGAAATTGGAGGCATAATTGAAACTAACGTTTCACATTGGGGGCACAACTGACACAAATGAAACGTTAAGGGCATAACTGAAAATCACCACAAATGTTAGGAACACGAAAGGGTGTTTTACCTGTTTATTAATTATATATTAAATAAGTGAAATAAGCGTAGTTTTGAGTCATCAACAAAATTTTATTTGATATAGTAATAGTAATGAGCAAACCCCCTTTTTGGTCCCTCAATTGTTACTGAGTCGAGGAATCGGTCCCTCAATTGTGGGAAACTACAACTCAGTCCCTCAATTGTACAATCCCGTTTACGTTTTGGTCCCTCACGTCTGGTCCGTTAGTGATAGAGGTGTTAAGTGATGATGTGTCACCGTTATCTGCTTAGGTGGCCGTTAAATGCTTAGTTGAGGGACCAAATCCTCGACTCAGTAACAATTGAGGGACCAAAAAGGGGGTTTGCTCAAATTAGTATCCAACTCATTTCCACTTGACACCTCATTAAAACTACTCTCTTGCAATTTGGTCCCAAAACCCCTAAATCCCCTAAAACTTTTTTTTAATCCTCTTATTCATCTTTTTCATCTTCTTCATTCATTTTAGTCCCAAATGCTAAAAATAAAATTGTAAAGTATCCCAAAACCCTTCCAAACATTCCAATTTAGTCCTTAAATGTATTAAAAACCCTAAAACTTAAGCCCCAAACTCTAAACCCTAAACCCTAAAATCCTAAACTCTAAACCCTAAAACCCTAAACCCTAAAACCCTAAATTCCTAAAATTGTAAAGTGTCCCAAAACTCTTCCAAACATTCCAATTTAGTCCTTAAAAGTATTAAAAACCCTAAAATCCTAAAACCCTAAACTCTAAAACCCTAAACCCTAAAATCTAAAACCCTAAACCCCTAAACCCTAAATCCTA
The DNA here is from genome assembly GCA_003254925.1 of Chamaecrista fasciculata. Lineage (NCBI taxonomy): Eukaryota > Viridiplantae > Streptophyta > Magnoliopsida > Fabales > Fabaceae > Chamaecrista > Chamaecrista fasciculata. The sequence continues at coordinate 17,825 of QANZ01042174.1, forward strand.
AACCCCTAAAAAAACTACTCTCTTGCAATTTGGTCCCTAAATCCTACTTTCCTCTTCATCTTTCATCATCTTTCATCATCTTCATCTTCTCATCCACTCCAAACCCCAAACCACAAAACCCTAAAACTACACAACCAGAAATCACCAAAGATTACACAAGTTTCATCAATTCATCAATTCTTGATTAAAAAAAATTAGTTCATCATCAGTTCATATCATCATCATCATCATTCATCAGTTCATCATCCAAAAATTAAAAAAAAATCAGTTCATCATCAGTTCATATCATCATCATCATCATCATTCATCAGCCGAAAAGCTCTCGTGGCAGCGAAGGAAGGAATCGAAAAGCTTAGAGACTCATGAGAGAGAAAGCAAGTCGCGACAGAGTGAACATGTGGCGTCGTTGAGTTTTCCATGGAGTGAACCTGATGGTCGCGACAGAGACTCAAAAGCGGACGGTCGAAATGGGTAAACGACGACGGCGACGACGAGTTTTCATCATCAGTCGTAGGCATTCTCTCGGAATTTCTTCAAAATCGAAAGAAACCCCAAACTTTCTCCCCCAATTCGAATTCGAACCCTAAGAAATGAATGAATGTATCTCGCGACGCCCAAAATGGTTGTGAACTTGAAATCAAACCCAGAAATTGAAGAATCGAGTGAGAGAATGTTTAAGGATTTGAAGAATCGAGCCATTTTGAAGTTTGAGGATTTGGTTGAAGCAGTAAGATCGACAGTGAGGAATGAAAGATGAGAGAGGGATGAGGATGAAGATGAAGAAATTAGGGTTCAGGGACTAAAATGTTTTTTTTAATTATGATTTAATAAATTGAGAATAATGGGATAAAATGAATGAACTCAAATTAGATTTTTTTTAGGGTTTAGGGTTTTAGGGTTTTTAATACATTTAAGGACTAAATTGGAATGTTTGGAAAGGTTTTGGGATACTTTACAATTTTATTTTTAGGATTTGGGACTAAAATGAATGAAGAAGATGAAAAAGATGAAGAAGAAGATTAAAAAAAGTTTTAGGGGATTTAGGGGTTTTGGGACCAAATTGCAAGAGAGTAGTTTTAATGAGGTGTCAAGTGGAAATGAGTTGGATATTAATTTGAGCAAACCCCCTTTTTGGTCCCTCAATTGTTACTGAGTCGAGGATTTGGTCCCTCAACTAAGCATTTAACGGCCACCTAAGCAGATAACGGTGACACGTCATCACTTAACACCTCTATCACTAACGGACCAGACGGAGGGACCAGAACGTAAACGAGATTGTACAATTGAGGGACTGAGTTGTAGTTTCCCACAATTGAGGGACCGATTCCTCGACTCAGTAACAATTGAGGGACCAAAAAGGGGGTTTGCTCTAATAGTAATAGTAATTCGACGTTAACACGCGAACCCACTCACCCACCAATCCACGTGTCATCGCGTGTGACAACATTCCTTACTTGCGCGCGTGAGAATCTCTCTCTCTTTCTGTTATATTCACATTCTCATTCATCATTGTTTGTTACAACACAAAGGCCCAGAAAAGTTCGTTACACAGTTGAATCCAACCAATCCCAACCCTACCTTCCTTCCTCCTCCTTCTTCCGTCGTCGTCGTCGCCGGCGAGTGGTGGCGGTGGCGGTGGCTCTAGCTGTCGATCTGAGAATCGTAGAAGAATAACGCAACGCAATAATGGCGTACCGGAGGAAGCAAGGACTCTCGAGGTCTTCAACCTTCAAAGAAGAGCTTCAAATCCATCCTCCTTCTTCTCCTTCCATTAACGATTTCTTCGTGAATCCTTCTCATCCTCATCCTCCTCCTCATCTTTTGTTCCCTTCCTCTCCTTCTTCTTCTTCATCGTCTCTCGCTGCTAAGGCCATCAAAGCTACCGCTTCTCGTCGCGATTCCTCTCGATCTTTGGCTTACGCTGACTCTGCTTTTGCCTATGACCATCTCAGATCTAAGGTTATCTCATCGATCCTCATTCCTGATCTCTTCGTTGCTGATTCGATTAGGTTTTTTCTATTGTATTTTGTGAATTGTGGTTTCTTCGCTGAATTTCTCTGGAAACGCAGGGGTTTGACGCTAGTAATGACAATGCCTCTGCCTCTGCCTCAGGCATGCAGGGAGACTCCAAATCTGGATTCTGGGGAGTTCTGGCGCAGAAAGCCAAGGCTATGATCGACGAAGATAAATTGGCTTTACAAAATGAGATGTTCGACAGGAAAATGGACAATCCTACATTACGGAAGGGCTTGGATACCATAACGTCTTCCCTCAATCACCTAGGAGACACCTTTGAGAAAGCTTTTGAGGTCACTCTGTTATACATTCTTCCATTCGATTCAAAGCTCTAAATCTCTAATTGAGAATTCTATTTGTATTCATCATCCTTACCGTGTAGGATTTTACTTTTGTTAGTTTGTTCTTGATTGTTCACTCAATTGTGAGTAACGAACGAATGCATCTAACATGCTTACTTTCTCCAATGCTGCTTCTATTCTCTCAGGAAGGTCGAACCATTGTGGAGACCAAGACCGCAGATTTGAGGACTCAAATAAAGCGAAGAGGCGGCGGCCCTGAGGACTTAAATCAAGCTTCATGGAAGCAATCACCCCCAACTCAGGATCCTAACTACCATGAAACTCAACTCAAGGCATCCCGCGACGTAAGGTGGCAACTATGTAATTGCCGGTCATCCACTGAAATCATTGAATGTCATTTGGTTAATTCAAATTTTCTGTCCATTCTACAAGCATTTGTGTCATTATCGTAACTAATAAGCAAAACCGTTACTCAACGTGACAATATGTTCTCATGTTAGCCTCACACATGTAGGAAATTCATTTTTACCTTTTGCTGGTTGCCATTCTGAATATTTAGATATTAAACTATTTGTTTTTTCCAGAGGTTGTTTATATTTGAAGCAGTTACTTTAGTTTCTTATGAGCTGACAAGCATAATTTCTCATTGCTTCGGCCACAGGTGGCAATGGCAACAGCTGCCAAAGCAAAATTACTTCTTCGTGAGCTAAAAACCGTTAAAGCAGATTTAGCATTTGCTAAAGCACGGTGTGCTCAACTGGAAGAAGAAAATAAGTTGCTCCGGGACCGGGAGGGTCGTGAGACTGGACATGATGGTGCAGATGATGATCTGGTATGGTTTTTTCGTTTCTTTACCTTGTAGAGAGATGCTTATGTTAAGCTTTTGTTTATGCATTTTAAACTTTCTAGATCTGTATGTGTAGATTGAAACAATGCTTATAAGTAACCCTCAGATATTTATGAATTCTGATGACAGATAAGGGATCAACTTGAGACACTTCTGGCAGAGAAGGCTCGTTTGGCCAATGAGAACGAAACATACTCCCGGGAAAACCGATTTCTAAGGGAAATAGTGGAATATCACCAACTGACTATGCAGGATGTGGTGTATGTAGATGAAGGCATGGAAGAAGTCACTGAAGTTTACCCTATGAATTCCAATGGAATCCCACGAACCTTGTCTGTGTCCTCATCACTCTCTTCATCTTCATCACCACCATCACCCAAGGCAAGTTTATCATTGGCAAACGAAATATTTCCAGTGCCTCCAGAAAGCATGAGAAAGTCAGGGGCTGAATCTGATGCTCCTCCTAGGATCTCACAATCTGAAGATAAGCCTGCTAAATGATGACCTTCTCCTTTATAGCTTAGACAAGGTTGTGAATTATGATTATGAAGACATGCGTGGTAGCCTTTTCTTTTTCTTTTTCCCTCACTTGTGGCTAGTGTGAAAAAGAAAAAGGGTTGAGTTGAGTGTTTTGATTAACACAAAATTTGTTATTCTTTCGTGTATGTATTTTTTTTGTTTTTCCAATCAGGGTTGGGTTGGTTATAGTCAACATTTTTTGTTTTAAATGTCTTGCTTGTTCAACTGCTCTGTGTCTCAGAAATGTTTTAGAATCTGGACCAAATACAAGTGTGAGTGTGTGTGACAAACTTCAACGAAGGATTGTGAAGTTGAAAGTTTGTTTCGTCTCTCAAATTCTCAGTTGTATTTGCTTCAACTTGGGATGGCCATTTGCCACCAAATATATAATTTTTTTTTTCTTTTTATCTTTGGCTCATTCTTAGGCAGGTTTGTAATACAGTCAAAGCTATCCACGAAGAACCTAAATTGAGTAGAAATCGAATCAACAAGAGCACAACTGCCTTTCAATATGTTGAGGTTATTCAAGGGAAGAAAGTGTTTATTTAAACATTTTTTTTCATTTAGATTTCCATAAATACTTTCTCGACTGATTTTATTCATTTTCTTCAATCCAAACGCAATTAAATATATATATATATATTATGTTGAATAAAGAATGTTAAAAATTGTTAAACTAACTGATAAATTATTGCGAATACATGTTTATACATAATCAATTCGTCTCTAGTCAATATCATTCAATTATCAATCACAACTCCATCTCCATTGATAACTAGCAAAAGTGTTAAGAGTTCATGGGCACGTGCACCCAGAATCCTTCCATCTACGTTTTTCCCTAGCCAATCAATGTCTAATCACAAATTTTATAATGTGAAAGTTAGTATGAGAATCTGATCAAAACCTCAACATGAAGACCAAACACTCCTATTTGTCACTCTTATTGGATGATTTACATTATGGTGACCAACGGTACAATATGAAGGGGAAGAGGGGCTTTCAATTTCATGAACATTTTGTCATATTTAATTAACTGTTCAACTAGCTTCCTCTAGCTTACAGAATACAGGGCCATTTGAATACACTTCAACCTATTACTAATACATGGAATATTATATAAACAGATTACCAGTTCAACTCTATTGGCGGCTGCATTGGTCTTTTTACATATGAGGGTGTGAACTGTGAGGAACATCATGACTTTTATCTGATATGGGAATAACAAATCTTCAAATCAGTAAAAGCTTCCTTCGGGGCTTGTATAGAGTTGTGAATTCTTCAGAATAACTGGAAAAACAGACTAGTAGAGCCATCTCCAAATGATCTAAGATCTGCAGGTTTTACTAAAGCCCGGCACAACGGGCAGGTCCTTTCCCTCTCAAACCTGACAAAATAAGATACAATCAGCAGCCAACATAAAAGGATGTAGCAACAAAGAGGAATTGGAAAAGTGCACAGGTTTTTCCCCAAGGGCCTGAGGCATCAGATTAGGGAAAATTTTCCCCCAACAATATCGCAAATAACTTACACAAGGATCTATCTATGCATATGAACTATGACGACAAAGACAAAGATCACGAGAGCCAAAGTACATACTAGCAATCATCTATTAATGCACCTAGGTAGCAAATTCAACAGAAAAGCAAATGACAGGTGCAGATCATAGTGCAGAACAGTAGATAAGGAAAACGGTACCATTCAGATACACAGTCTTCGCAGAAGATATGTTTACAACTGAGTAAGATTGGGACATGCATCTTTTCCTGGCAAATAGCACAAAGATCACCAACTGCATTGACCTGCATGCATCAGATAGATAACTTAAAATACATGTACAACTTGGTAAACCCAGCCATATTCGTCCGATAGGGAAATCTAAAGACAGTGAGATCAAGATGCAAAAAGAAATAACTCTATTGTAATTGGGTTTTGGTGATTAATTAATAGTAGAGAAAACCGATTAGCACATTCTGCCCACTTGCTTGACTAATCAAACCAGACTTGAAGCGGTATTTTAAAAACGGTAAGTTGGTTACTACTTTAGGGTTTAGAGATTAATTGGGCAATGCCAACTGTTAGAAGTCAAGATTTTATTTATTAGAGTTAGTTGGTTAGTAGAATATTAAATGTGGTAGGTGTTGTTGGTGTCTTTAAATATGTGTCAAGTCCCATTGTAATGTAATAATTCAAATCAATTCCAACAAATCTAATCAATTAAAAACCAATCTAATCTATTCAAATCTATTCTACTAAATTTAACACCAACTATAAATCAAATGTACCTGCTCTGATGTGGCATAAGCCCCATAGTGCACTTCTTTACGTGACAATGCCTTCACTGCAGCAAAGAAGGATTGCACCTGAAAACCATCATATACATAAGATAAGAGTAAAAGCAAATATAGTGGCAGAATATAATAACTCAGAGAATACTCCTGAAATCCAGATAGTTTTAAAAATATCAAGGAAGAACTTCACTTTATTTTATACATTTGTGGATAAAAGATGAAATTAATCTAAAAAGAAAAGAAGAATAGAGAAGCAATTAATATGAGCCAGCTAAATGACTTCATGATATTTTGAGACTTCTCACTTCAAACCAGTAATTTAACAGAGAAAATAGATGAAATTACCATCAAACTTCTTGTTTGTTTCAAAGAGCCTTATTTAGACACACAGACAGATGAAGAAACTTTCCCCCCAAAAAAAATGGAAAAAAAAAAAATTGAATCAACAACATATATTTTTAAAGACTAATAATGCACCTTTTCAACAACAGATGTTAGCTTAAATGTAAGATATAATCCTGTCATCAATGAAGAGAAGAGGCTTCCATATTCTTTGTTTAAGAAGAATCGATACCACACTGGTGTTGGCAACAATGAACGGTATAGAAGAAGTAGGTACTCAACTATAGTCAGCATTTGCCCCTGTTGAATAATTGATACTACAGTCAGAATGTGATAACTAGTAAACATATAAGGGAGATTATGATTTCTAAACCAAAAATCCAGAAATTATATTACACAAGAAACTAAAAGCAAATTCATTTTAAAAGTTTAGCTGGCCAACATCCTATTTTTCCCAAAACAAAAAAATTAAGATTCAATTGGCCCTTGTGCTTTATATTATTACCTTACCTGCTTACGATAATTTCGGCCTCTGCCATTCTTGTAATACATCAACAAAATACACTTCACTACCATTCCTGCCTGGCGGACCAAAGCATCTGAAGTTTGTAAGAGAGAATAGCAATACAATGAGAAAAAAAAATTCCAAATTCCAATATCATATCAACAAAGGAGAAAATGTCATAATCTGCAACTACCCAACTAACGAACATTAGAGAATAGTTCTGTTCCATATGCATAAGAAATCACAGGGTAATTGCAAGCTGAAATGTTAGGCAAAATATGAAAAAAGCATGGAAAAGGTCTAAAAGTTATCCTTACTGCCAAAACACCTTCCCTGTATACAATTACCAGAAAGTCAAGAAAAAAAAAACAGCATAGCACAAATATTTCCTAGAAATGTAAAAGTACAATATTATACTGTTAGGAACTTGGCTAGTGTGGAGAAACACACCATTCACCATGATGATGAAAATAGCATGCCAGAAAGGAGGTATATCTTTGGGAGGAAGCATGGCCAAAGGATATAACATATCACTATTTTGACACCACCAATAAACACCAACCACGTGCAGAGCAAATGCAATAGAAATGGCAATTAGTATAGGGACTTTCCTCTCTCCCTGCAGCAACCAATAACAAGAAAACTAACTGAGACGAGCTTAGAGTGACAACAAAAGATTGTTTTGCATCCCTTCAAATTGAAAAGAAAAATGCATTGACTACCAAACCTTCAGAGCTGTCTGCTTCCGTAGAATGTCATTTGACTTGAAGAGGACAGCAACAATCCAAATTGTAATAAAAAAGCCTGTAACTCAAAGAATGACTAAAGTAAATTGAATGTCCTAGCATACAATGGAACACAAAATAGAAATTGCATGGATTCTTGATTCTTCTATATTGGAAGAATATAATGATTGATACAGTGATATGAAAAAAAAACCTCAATCTTTTTCCTATAGTTTGATTTCAATGAAGCAATATGCAGAGAAAAACCACAGGTTAAGGTTACAAAGAAAAATTTAGCACAGACGGTGGCAAGACCAAGTGCCCCAAATGGATCAAATAAGCCTAGGTTAAATATTTGAACTTGTCTACAACACAACCGAAACTCCGTCAAATTACCTTTACTCACTTCACAAGAGGATACACTACAGTACATGATTTAATACTTCTTTGATTCACAATACAACTACCAGATGGATAGACGTCTAATCAATTAGACGAGCCAGAGATCAATTATCAGCAAAGTAAAATGGCAACAAAGCAACAATGATAGTCTCCCGGAACCAGATGCCATCTTAATTAATTTCTGTCACCATCTCATATCATTATTCGTTCACAACAAGTACAATGAAGTACTTGACTCTTGAAGCACTCTCTTCAATCAAACTTTATCCCATGAAAGTATCAAATTAATTATTCTATCAAAAAGAAAAAAAATATATCAACGGAGATTAAGAAATCATAATACACTAATACCAGCTAAATTTCAGCCTAGCAAGGATAGAATCATCAATTATCAACTACACAAGAGTGTTCCCTTTTTCCAACAACACATGAAAGCAAGTACAACGAAGTACGTGACTCTTGAAGCACTCCAATCAAACTTTATCCCATTCAAGTATCAAATTAGTTAGTCTATCAAAAAGAAAACATATATATATATATATATATATATATCAACAGAGATTGAGAATGAGAAATCATAATATACTAATACCAGCTAAAGTTCAGCCTAGCAAAAATAGTATCAAGTATCAACTACACAAGAGTGTTCCATTTTTTCAACACAACACATTGGAATTACAATTTACAGAAATCAAAAGTAAACAGTTTCCAACATCAATGTACCTCGCAAATGCTGGCGAATGAAGACAACCAGCAATAGTAAAGAGAAAGGCAAGACCTGCTCAATCCAGCGAGCAGCCTGCTGAACATCGTATCTCTGATAGGGAGAAGAATCCCTAGCATTAGTACCACCACCACCACCACCACCACCAACACCAACTCCTTCTTCACCAGCCTCTGCATCGGAATTTGCATTTACAGATTGCGAAACGCCCTCTCCTTCTGAACCACGCTCAGTCCTGGAATGCTCCTGATTGTCCGAAGATGGAGTAACCGACGCGGATTGCGCCGATTCCGACACTTCATTCTGGTCCCTCTGTTGATCGCCGGAGCCGAGAATGCTGATGGAGACCTCGCCGTCGCCGTTCGTAACCGCGGCGGAAGCCGCCTCCTCGAGGCGATCACGGAATCCAGAAGAAGAAGAAGAAGAGAGACGGTAGTTATTAACCAAGGGTTCAGCGTCGTCGTCGTGGTGATTATTGGACCTGGTTCGCAGAATCCCGAAATACTCCAACAACAACGATAAAGGAGCCTGAATTATATGAGAAGCAGACGGAATACCGTATCGATTCGAAGAAGAAGAAGAAGTGAAGATGTCGGAGGACGCTTCCATACGCGTGATTGCCCTAACCCTAATTAATTAATTAATCAAGAAACGCAACAATCATCAGAATAAATAATGACATTGCAATACTGTACTAGAGTGTACGCATAGATAAATACAGAGAAAAGAAACGAGGATTAGAGAATCAAAGCGGTTAAATTGAGAGTGACCTTGGGGGTTAATCAAAGGATACGTATCATTTCAGAAACCCCAAACGTAAGAGCAAAGCTTAGGCGAGATGAAATTAAAAAAGAATGGAAATTGAAAGAGAATGAATGAATGTATGAATATTGGAATGGTGGGGTTGGCAGATTGCAGAGGCTTTCGTTGATTTCTTTCTGGTTCGCACTGTGGAGGCCTAAGCTCAGAGTGAGAGAGAGAGAAATGCCAAAAGACAAAAAGGAACAAGAAGACGAAGAAAGGAGTGAGTGAGGTTGATCTTATGTTATTGTGTCCTAAACTCGCATATTCATTTCCCAAAAATAGAGAAATGTTTATGTTTTGCAAAAGTCTCAAGTTGAGATCCTATGGGACACTTTTAAATTCATCTTTTATTTTTCATTTGTTTTAGGTTGATCTTGTATATTTTCATAATATTTTAAATTAGTCTTAAAAATACTTTTGAAACGCGATTTGATCTTATTTACTAGATATCTTAACAAGACAGAGAAAGAAGTTGATGAACTAGGATTTGGCCGAGGGTCATCTCCGGGTTCAACGCAAGATTTTCCTTCAAGATAATGAACCACAGGGGGTCTCCCCTGTGATTCACCTCCGAAGCTTAAGTTAGTATTGAGGTAAGAATATGAGCTAGCATGAGTAGCGTGAGTAACGTACCTTTTCCAGGGTTATCATCTTGTATTTATAGGCTCATTGAGGAGAGTCTATTTAAGGAAACTTCCTTGATTGTAAGAAGAGATATCTTCAGTGATATGGAGGTGAATCATAATCTTTCCTATTTCATGTAGGAAGATAATGTTTTGCCAATTAAGGATCTATGAATCACTATTTTCTTATTTGCGTAGGGCGCCTTTATGGCCAAGACAGAGTCTATGGGAAGGATCTCTGAGGGATCTGTCTTGATTGACAGCGGATCTTGGTTGATCCTTGATTGGTTCAGGGAATGTTTCCTTATTCCTCGCGTCCTTATGCTCCGTGGGCGCCCATGCCCTCTATGGTTATGGACGTCCTTGCCTTAGCGGGGTTAAGGGCGTTCTCGCCCTACATTGTGGGTCTATGGCGTGCTAGGTCAAGGGCATCTTCTGCCAATTGGGCCTCCTGATTATTGGGCCTATTATCAGAAGTCTTCAAGAGTTAATACATAACGTCAAATTCGTCACATTTAAACTTCAAATGAGAGAGATGTGACCAATTTTATTTGTTTAACCATGAAATAAGTTACTCACTTTTGGAACTCGATTTGTCCCCGTTTGTTGATGGTCCCAAATTACTCGTCAAAAGAAACTTGTAGCTCTGAATTTCTTGCATTTGAGCTTGAAATAAAAGAGATATCAAAATATTAAGTATTTTTTCGATCAATTTGAAACATTATAGGAATATATAGGACCAATCTGAAATAAATGAAAGATAAAGAACTAATTTGAAACCTACCCCATACATAAGGGACCAATGTGAGACTTTGGCCTTATGTTTCTTGCGAATTGCGATTACAAAGTGCAAACTCGGTATTGCTTTGTGAATCAAATGAATGAATGAATTTTTTGGTTTCCCAAGGTATTCCCAGCTCGATGGACTCAGGACTAATCCTCCGTGGATATGAGCTCGGTATTGCTTTGTGAATCAAATGAATGAATGAATTTTTTGGTTTCCCAAGGTATTCCCAGCCCGATGGACTCAGGACTAATCCTCCGTGGATCTGAGCTCGGTATTGCTTTGTGAATCAAATGAATGAATGAATTTTTTGGTTTCCCAAGGTATTCCCAGCCCGATGGACTCAGGATTAATCCTCCGTGGATCTGAGCTCCATTTAAGGGTTTGTCGCTGGTCAATTGGTTGCTGCATACACAAGGCAGGGATCGAACCCCTGACACTTGCTTAAGCGACCTAGTGAGCTAACCACGACCAAGTTTGGTTAATGAATGAATGAATTACTGATGAATCGATCTGTGGCTGACAAGAACGTTTGTGTCGGAAACCTTCAATTCTGTAGTGTGTGTCGACTCTAATATGAAGGACACCACATAACTAACATGACAAGCAATGCAAAACACATTTTATTAGTAAATTAATAATTTGATTTCTCAAAAATTATTTAATTGATAATTCAATTTCTTTTAAACTAAAAAATACATTTTAATTTTTGAAAGAATTAAATAGTTTATTTATTGATTTTTTATAGATTAATGAATATATTATTTAATTTTTTCAGAAATTAATGAGTATAATATTTGATTCGTTCAGAGATTATTTACATATTTCAGATTTTCAGTGGTTAAATTGTTCACTTGGTAATTTTTCAAGAACCCAATCATTAATTTATTCCATTTTATAATATACATATGATGTATCTTCACTTTACTTCACCAATCAAATAAAAACATTTGTTAATATTATATATATATATGCATAAAAAACATTTTAAAGAAATAATATAAAAAAATGTGTAAATATATTTTGATCCATAATGTTTATCCAAAGTTCTGTGATAGTCCCAAATATTTTTTTATTCCATTTTAATCCTTGATGTTTTTGAAAAAGTTTATCATTAGTCTCTAACTATTGAATATAATCATATATCTCTCGTTTTAAATCCAAATGTGATTAAATCATAGCTATGTGTTAAATTTGATCAATTTTTTCTATGTTCAATTGGAGTTGTCGACAAATACGGTCAAATTGGGTATGGAATTAGACTCACAAATGGACCGCTTCTTTCATGAATTTGGTCACATATCTCTTGTTTTAAGTCCGAATGCAACAAAATCAGAGTTACAAGTTACTCTTAACGAATTCTTTCTTTGTCTAATTGAGACCGTTGACAAACGAGACCAAAATGTTGAAAATTAATAGTGATGTTTTGACTAAACTTCAAATTAATCTTTTTTTTAAAAAAAATTTTTTCTCTTCATCTTTCCCAATTTTAAACACAAAATTCAAATACTTGAATCATCCTCATAAATTGTTCAAGAGTAAAAATACTGTTTAGTTTTTGATAAATCTGTATTTCTTTTATTTATTTATAAAAAGCATATAATTGAACTTTTGAATTTTAAAATATATTATTTATTCTTTAACTTTTTCATCGGAATATTTATTAGTTTTTACCAATATACGTTTCCAAAATTAATAAATAATTAATTAGGTTTAATAAGAAACAAATTATATATTTTAAAAATTTGGAAAAAGTAATAAAGTATATTTGAATTTTGGAAAACTGAATGATAAGAAAATATTCCTTTAAGATTAAAAGAAAATATTTGGTACAAGTACATCCAAAATTAAAAATATCCATTGATATCAAAGTTCAAAGTCCGATGTAAAAGCTGGCATCTAACAAGACAGAACCGTGAAGGAGGTAAGGTCGTTGACTCTTTCTAAAATGTAAACAAAAATAAAAAACGAAATATATGAGCTTTATTAAGAATAAGAGTTTACTATATTTCTGCACCAAAAAAAAAAAATTTACTATATTTTCATTAGATTAGATGTTGTAAACCAAATAGAAAATAAGAATGAATACACAAATTAGATCCTAAGAGACTTAATTCTTTATGAACTATATTATATATTTTATTGATGTAGCTCTTCAAGAGTTTATCCTCAAATCATATTATTATATAGGGTAAATTATACAAAAGGACCCTGTGGTTTGACCCATTTTCAGATGGGGTCCCTGTGGTTTAAAGAGTGTCAGAGAGGGTCCTTGTGATTTGCTCCGTTAACAAAAAGGGTCCTGAGGTATATTTCCATCCAAAATTTAACGAAAATCTTGGCTAAAATACTAATTTAAGACCCTAACCATTAATTTTTATGCATTTGACTCCCTATTATGCAATTTGAAAGAAACAAAATTAAAAGGGGATTATTATGCAATTTGAGCAAAACTTATTCTCTTTTAAGAAAATGTCAATCGCACACACAGTTTTCTTCCTCCTCTATCTCCACCTTCATCTTCTTCAAAGCCCACCGCCGCCGCCGTCCATCACTGTTTCCTCCGTCCGCCGCCTACACAGGACGGACGAAACAGTGATGGACGGCGGCGGCGGTGGGCTTTGAAGACTGAAGAGGTTCGTTCGGGCGCTTTATCCTACGCACTCCCCTCTGCTTATCCTGCGCTAATCTCGCCGGTTTCGGAGCCGAGATCTTCATCTACGCCTTCATACAATTATTTTCCTGCTCTCCCAGTCTTCTGCTGCAGTATATTGCCCTTTGATTTCAAGTACTCATGGATCTGTTACACACTTCACTCTTAATTTTCCCTCTTAACCTTGCCCGTATAATTTCGTTTTCCTTATCGCGTTTGTATCAATCATCCTTTTCTTTTTTTTTTTAAGGAATATATATTTGATCTCTATTTCTTATAATTGGTTATGTTTTGGACCGATCCATGTTGGCCAGGATTTTAGTAGCAGTTTCCTCTGATTGGCGGGGATTGGTTGGATCCACTTCATTTGGCTTACCTGATTTGCTGACTTTTACGAACGTACATAATGCTACTAAAATATATCTTTTCCTTTGGGGTCAAAATTACAAAAGAAATATATCAAATGAGAGAAGAATCACTGACTTTATCTGCTCGTTAATTACAGATTCACACTCATCTTCATAGTTCTGACGAGCCAAAGAAGCCAGAGAAGCCATGGGAACAGCAAGCACCTCCTTCTTGATTTCCTCGAATGGCTCGAATATCATAATATGGATCGAAGTAGAATCTTTCTCAGAAGATGCTTTCACCATGAGATTTCTTCTGATTCCTCTGTTCTTACCAAAACTCACAGAAAAACAAGAAGAAGATGAAGATGAAGAAAAAGTGTTCTTTTTGCTGAGAAAAGAAATAAAGGAGCAAACTTTGGACGATGAAAGAGCCATTATGGGTATGAATCGAGGAATCTGGAAAATGGGTATCGAAAAAGTGTTTTTTTTTTTTATTTGCAGAAACAGTGATGGAGCGGCGGCGGTGGGCTTTGAAGAAGATGAAGGTGGAGATAGGAGAGGAAGAAAACTGTGCGTGCGATTGACATTTTCTTAAAAGAAAATCAATTTTGCTCAAATTGCATAATAATCCTCTTTTAATTTTGTTTCTTTCAAATTGTATAATAGGGAGTCAAATGCATAAAAATTAATAGTTAGGGTCTTAAATTAGTATTTTAGCCAAGATTTCCGATAAATTTTGGACGAAAATATACTTCAGGACCCTTTTTGTTAACGGAGCAAACCACACGGACCCTCTCTGACACTTTTTAAACCACAAGGACCCTATATGAAAATGGGCCAAACCACAGGGCCCTTTTGTGTAATTTACCCTATTATATATATTCACTCTTACAATTTTATTGAAGGAAACCTATTTATATAGGACTCATGACATAATGGAAGGTGTGTAGGTTACAACTTACAAGTTATTAAGGGCACCATAATGTAAGAGATGGTATGTGCCTAAAAACATACTAACGAGTAATGAAGTAGGGGGTGTTCAAACTTCGATTTGGATCAATTTTGACATTTTTTTCAACTGAATCGAACAGATAGGATGACAATCAAAGTTATCCAATCAATCTAGTCATTTTGAGTCAATCAAACCAATCCAAACCGACTTCAATCAGTTTGGATTTGAACAGTCAATCGGTTTTCTATATCTTTATTAAGTTAAAAATCTAAAAAATACAAAATATATAAAAATCGAGAAAATATTAGAAAATGTGAATTGTGATGAAGGATGAAAGTTGAAGGTGAAGTGATGAAGGAAGGATGAGGTGTAAAATTATGAATTGTAAAATAAAAAATGAATAAGCTTGAGTATGAGCGACGACTAGATAAGCGAATATAAGAAATTAGGAAATTAGGTTTAGAGATATGAATATTGTTTTTTTAATATAATATAAATATTTAATTAAATTATTAATATAGTTCAGTTTGGTTCGGTCATTTTTTGTTTTTAAAACCATCCGAACCAATTCAATCGGTTTTCATCCTTTTTCATCCAATTCAACCAACTAGATAATCAATTTTAGTTGGTTTTAATCGATTCAGATTGGACTGGATCTGAACAGCCCTAAATGAAAGGATGGTTACACAGAAGTGGATCCTTTACATTCTTTTTGCATTTTTTGTGCATTTTATAGAGATAAAGAAAATGGTAGAAAAAGAAAGTGTGGGCTCCACAAAATAATTAATATACGAGATTCACATTTTCTCTCTCTATCTCTTCATTTATCTCTCTAAAATGCAAAGAATGAAATGTAGAGGATTGGAATCCATGGTTACACCAAGAATTTAAGGCCACCATCATAGAGAAAAAGTTGCATAAGAACCCATAGGTTATTGATCTTTTCATGAATGTGATCATCCACATATTACATGCATACATATGTATGTTTACAATATTAGATTTATTATGAGAAAACTAACAACATGGTCCCTGAATTTTGGACGCTTTGACTGATAGGTCTTTGAATTTTGCGAAGTGTACAAGTCGGTCCCCAAATTTTCAAAACGCCATACTAATAGGTCCCTTTGTCAGATTACTGTTACAAAGTTGTAAAAGCACAAGAAATTAGTTGGAATACACCAACGTTGTCAATTCATGATACTCGCACAAGTCAATGTGAACTCGAAGTTCAAAGAATAATACATTTGCAAAATGTAGCAAATCAGCTACCAGACAATTTTGTAGACACACAAAGGGTCACTAAATCACATGTTCCAGCTGCAAACATTCCTGCTGTTGGAGATTGTGCCCTAGGGCCAATCATTTTATGTTAAATATGTTGTGAACATATTATTAATTTATGGAAGATAAATTAATGTGTTGTCATATTATTAGCATGTTTACTATGATAACGTCCATGATTAATTATGAGATAATTAATCTAAACTTGTCCCTAGTCGATTATTTTTGTGGGAGCAAAAATGAACTAAGACCAGCATGACCTCGGTGCATGAGATGCACGCACTAGATGTTGGGACGAGAGTCATGGTGCAATTACGTAAGGTGGTTACGAGTTGCTGGACTGACCCGGAGAGTCCTGCATGGGTTTAGTCATCAGCTTGTCTCTCCTAGTACGCTTGTAGCGATGCCTTTGACCTGAGGTCAATGACTATTCCGGCGTTGCAGTTGTCAGTCTTTGGCTTAGTCTAACGCTGCCCATAACAAGATAGTTATACGGGCTGAGTACGGGTCTGGTTGATTGCATTGCTGTGGAATGTGGATTGGCCAAAATGGGATTTTGTCCCTCATTAGATGAGAGATATCTAACTGGCGCCCTCGATGAGTCTGTCCAGGAAAATGCGTGGCCACGCTGGGATTTGGGACTTACTCAGGGAATCGAGAAAGTTGTGGTTTGGATTATGGATGACAATCATGTGCCTAGTCCATGACCGAGATATCGTAGGACAATCGGATCTCTGACACGGAGGTACTGAGGTTAAGTCGTTTTTGGTTACAAACGATAACTCACGTGTTTTGGGTAGTTGTGATGGCTTGCTAGAGTCCGCTCACAACTTGTAGGTCATGGGGATGCCCTGCTGCCAACTTCACGTGGGGCCTGCTGGGTCACACACGAGCAGGAACTGAACACCATTTGAATGGGACACGAATTAGGGTTAATTCGTGGGTCACGCGAGTGACACGATTTAAGACACAGAGGAAATGTCTGGGACATTATGTCTTGTCTTAATTAATCTACAAATGACATATTTAGATTTGTGAGACAAATTTAAATATTAATAATTGTTTATATAATTAATGAGATTAATTATAGACAATTTAAATATTAGGAAAATAATTCAGATAATGTTCCTAAGAGTTAGGAAATTATTGAATTATAAAATTCATAAATAATGAAGGAGGGTGGCGCCTCTTTTGGGTATTATTTGGATAAATAAAATTGTTTTATTAATTCAAATAATATTTGAATTCAAAAGATTTGATGGAGATTTCAAAAGATTTGGTGAAGATCTCCTCTCAGAATCTTTGGTGAATCAAAAATAAGGAAGTTTTTGATTAATAAAATTCCAAGGATAAATGGGGGAGTTAGGCGCCATCTTGGTGGGTCCCATTGGGAGATTTGATCTCTCAATTTGATTCTCCAAGATTGCATTTTGAATTTAAATATAATATTAAAGTAATATTATAATTATAAATTCAAGGCCTAAAATAATTATATTATCAGAATATCTTTATTTTAGGAATATTTAAATCACCAAAATTTCTCCCTATATATACTAGGCAAGTCGACTTGCCCATTATGCATAGCATACAAACCCTAGTTTGATTTTCCTCGTAAGAGTTAGAGAGAGAAAATATTCCTTTGCACACACACATAGAGAAAGTCGACTTTCTCTAAGAGTTAGAGAATTTCGACTTTAGCTCTAAAATTAGGGTTTTGAGAGAAGAATAGGCAAGAAGGAGTTCTTGTGGGGGGATTCTTCTAAGCGCCACCTCAGTTGCTGATTCAAGAAGAGTTCTTGGAATCAGAGGTCTGTAGATTGGTCCCAGAATTCTTTTGGAGAAAATAATTGGAGGCTAGCACCTCGGTGTTCAAAGAAACTGTTCGTGTGGATTACTGGCAGAGGGAGAACTCTGGGAGTGGACTCCGTGGAACTCGCCCCGTTCAACCAATCGATTTGAAACTCTGAGGTATAACACTAACCAAAAGTTTTAAATTCTACTAGCGGATCCGTTCGGGAATCATAGGACCTAGGCGTTTATTTTAATTTTATTTTTTTGCTTCCGCTGCCTTAGGCGCCTAGGATTCCCAACACCTGCACGATTAGATGTCCCTATAGGACAATCTGCGGGTATAACAGCTAATGAATCAAAAACACGCCAGAAGCATGGTAGATCTATTGGTGCAAAGGATAGCATTCCTAGGAAGAGAAGAAGTAAGGAAATTTTTATAAAAGACATTCAAAATGAAGTTCCAAATGTAAGTGAACAATCTCACATTTCTGAGCAAGTGACCCCAGAAGCGGTTTCAACTCCAGAAGTAGTACTGGTACCGGAAAATTATGAGATCTCATTGAAATATCGGGAAATGTGGGAAAGAAACGAAATCATTGTTGATAATATTTTTGCATATGCTATAGCGTCTGAAATTATCAATGATGAGGATCCTGAACCTAAAATTGTTGAGGAATGTCGACATCGAAATGATTGGCCAAAATGGAAAGAAGCTATACAGGCTGAGTTAGACTCATTATCAAAAAGAAAAGTTTTTGGACCAATTGCTCAAACACCAGAAGGTGTTAAGCTTGTGGGTTATAAATGGGTATTTGTACGTAAGAGAAATGAGAAAAATGAGATTGTGAGATATAAAGCACGACTTGTTGCACAAGGGTTCTCACAAAGGCCTGGTATAGATTATGATGAGACTTATTCTCCAGTTATGGATACTATTACTTTTCGATTTTTAATTGGTATGGTAGCTTTTGAAAAGCTTAATATTCATTTGATGGATGTAGTAACAGCATACCTATGGGTCTTTAGACAATGACATTTACATGAAAGTCCCTGAAGGATTTAAGATGCCTGAAGCATATAATTCAAAATCTCGAGATATGTATTCTATTAAATTACAAAGGTCATTGTATGGATTAAAACAATCTGGACGGATGTGGTATAAACGTCTCAGTGAATATTTATTAAAACAAGGATATAAGAATGACCCTATTTGTCCTTGTATTTTTATTAAGAAAGAAAGTTCTGGATTTCCTATAGTGGCAGTTTATGTTGCTGATCTAAATATAATTGGAACTCCTGAAGAGATTTAAAAAACTGCACAATATTTAAGGGAAGAATTCGAAATGAAAGATCTTGGGAAGACAAAATTTTGTCTTGGATTTCAAGTTGAACATTTACCACACGGAATTCTCATCCATCAATCATCTTACATTGAAAAAATCTTGAAGCAATTTTATATGCATGAAGCATATCCATTAAACTCACCGATGGTTGTTCGTTCACTTGAAATAAAAAGAGACCCGTTTCGTCCACGAGAAGATAACGAAAAGTTTCTTGGTCCTGAAGTACCATATCTTAGTGCAATAGGAGCACTTCTATACCTTGCAAATTGTACTAGACCGGATATTGCTTTTGCAGTAAACTTATTAGCAAGGTTTTGTTCTACACCCACAAAAAGACATTGGAATGGTGTAAAACATATTCTCCGATATCTTCGTGGTACGTCTGACCTAGGTTTATTTTTCTCAAATGAGGCAAAACCCGAATTAATTGGATATGCAGATGCTGGATACCTTTTTGATCCCCACAAAGCCTGTTCACAAACGGGTTATATTTTTACATATGGAGGAACTGCTATTTCATGGCGATCGGTGAAGCAAACTATTACGGCAACATCATCAAATCACTCAGAGGTATTAGCTATTCATGAAGCAAGTCGTGAGTGTGTATGGTTGAGAAATATGATTCATCATATTAAAGAAGCATGTGGACTACCTACAAGAAATGACAAGGCGACGATCTTGTATGAAGATAATGCAGCATGCATCACCCAAATTAAAAATGGTTTCATCAAAGGAGACAGAACTAAGCACATTTCACCTAAATTTTTCTACACTCATGAACTGCAAAAGAAAGGTGATATTGATGTTCGCAAAATTCAATCAAGCAACAATGTAGCTGATCTTTTTACTAAGGCTTTTCCAACCCAAGTTTTCAAGAAACATGTGTACAACATTGGAATGCGCAGTCTTAGAGACTTCGATGACAAATGCAAATTTGAGGGGAAGAAACTATGAATGATGTACTCTTTTTCCTTCGCTAAGTTTTTGTCCCACTGGGTTTTTCTTAGCAAGGTTTTAACGAGGCATTTATTCATAGTTTGTGGTCATCCAATGGGAAGTATTGTAAATATATTTTTATATATTGGATGACCCCATGAGCCTTTTAGTATTCTTGTAACATCCCTATTATCTCATCATGGCACCATCAATTTAGTCCTTTTGTAACTTCTCCATGAAAGCTCATTAGTGTGTTTAGAGGTGCATTATGGTGCCCTTAATCACACTTTATGACATGAGTCCTATAAATAAGAGGGTATTGTACACAAATAAAATATGATTATTAGATTGCCTTATACACTTTGATCTTGTCTATTGTCTATTTTCTCTTCTTAAGTTCCTTGTTTTGCAACACTCATACATTTGTTTTAATCAGGCCAAAAAAATAAAGTTTTAATTTTGTTTTTTAAAACAATCCTTTAGCTTTTGTTAAACTCTTAATATTTAATGCCATTAATTTATTTAACAAAAAAAATATTAACTTAGTATTAGTCATTAAGACAACATCAATAACTTGTTAATCTTGAGCATGAATATCATAGGAAAAAAAAATCTTCCCTTGCTTGCATTAATTTCATTGTAAAGGGGTAAAGATGTAGAGAGCCAGACCCAGAACCAATCGGACTCTCACATGTTACAACTCAATATATATATATATATATATATATATATATAACTTTCAACTAATTTATATAATAGGACAAGTCTACTAAATGTTGGAACACTCAAACTTCTGTGTCTTGATCTCTTATCATTAAAATTTGTAGTACTTAATTTCTTTTTTCTTTTTATTTGTATTAAAAATTATATATATATTATAGAAATAAATTAATAATTTCATCTCTAAGGAGAAATAAGTTTTTTAACTTAATTTTTAATATTTACAATTATGGAAAACGAAATTATAATTAATTCAATTGTTTTATTAAGATATTAATTTAAGTTTAATGATAATCATATTTTTTAAAAAAACCACACTGATACTTGATTCTTAAAAAGACAAAAAATCAAAGTGAAATTAACTGATAAAATGAAAATTTTATGTAAAATTAAGAAAAATTATACTCTTGCTTATTTTAAAAATCATTATTGATTCTCATATATTTTTTTTAGTAGAAAATGACTCAAAAGAGAGATGAGAGAGAAAGGGTTCACATGTGATGCGCAATGACATGTGGGTGTAGTGTGGATGATAGTGTATTATATTATGAGATTGTGGACCTCATTTCTCTGTATTTGTGTGAAAATCATTTTTGTCAGATTAGATGAGCTGGCAACTCTATAAATTTTCCCCTTACTTTTATTCAACAAAACCCACAAAAAGGCATGTGATATCACATTTATACTATTATATTATATTATATTTTATTATTTTTCAGTTATATTATATGTTTTTTCATCTCAATTTATAGACGAAAATTAATCTTATTCAAGATGTGAAGTGAATATTTAAAGTTTTTTCAATAATTTTAAAAATTAAACTTAAATCTTCTCACCTAAAATATATCAACTGGCTAACCATTAATCAAAACTATTGTTGGTATATTTAGTTTATTCTTATTCTTATTTTATTTCTCAACATTTGGAAAAAGGAAAGAGTGCACAAAATTTTGTGCTTTGCTTTTGGAATGTTTTGGAATGTGCCACTTTAGTTTCTTACACTCTCTATTTATTTATTTACAGAAGAGACAACAACACTCACAGCTGTCACCTGCATTTACTCATGACAACATTACATACATACATTACACCACATCATCCCTCTTGATTACGTTGGAGAATTGAGAACAAAAGAATAACGAAAGAGATTGAAAGTGTATAAAAAAGAAATGAAAGAGATTGTTGTGTTTATTCGATATATTTTTTTTAGTTTAAAGTATTTTGAATTTAAAAAAATATTGTTTTTTAGGTAAAAGTGTTATGATAATCGTCCATTCACTTCTATTTTATTTTATTTTATCATTTTTTATTAAATAAAAAACGATAAAAAACCAACAAACATAGAAAAGATGAGGACTAGAGACTCGGGTTTAGGTTAAATGAGTTATCCAACATGGGGAGCCCACGGTTAAAATTGTTTACATCTACGTTAGAAGAAGCAACGAAACCTTGGGCCTATATCCTCAACATAATAGAGTCTGAAATAGAAAGATTACATTTAGAAATGCTAATATAAAAAGACATAGAGGAGGTGATAATCTTAATCGCTGTCAACGGCGAGATCTTAGCGCGCTTTCATACTTTCTCGTTCTGTAGCCTCTAAATGACATCTAAGGTCACCAAAATAGTTAGCCAAACCTTATAATAGAGTGATGGATTTCTCTTCCACGTTTAATCCAACCATGGAGCCATCTCTAGATCATATGCAGCCTCAAATTAGATTTGATGGAGAATGAAAGACCAAAACAAACTGCCCTGACAAAACTACAACTGAGAAAAGTGTGGAAAACAGAGTCATCAGGTGAGCCATAGGGGTGATGTCAATGAAAGTTTCAATTTTAGTTAAATATATAAAAGTTAAATTTTAGTTATTATGCAAAAAATTTATTAACTTTTAATTTTGGTTTTATTACAACTTTTATTAAAATAATCAAAATTTTAAAGATGAATGGTTTGATTACTTGGGACATGGATCCCCTATAGTGCATTATAGGTGAAATACTGAGGGAGAAATGAACATCAAGAGTAGGAGTGTTCAGCGGTTCGGGCCAACCCGCCAACCTGCCAAAACCAATCCAACCTGCAGGTTTTGGTTGGTTTGGTTTAGGCTGACGGGTTGGTTTGGTTTGAAAATTCTCAACCCGCAGTGGTTTGGGTTGGGTTGCGGGTTTCAGAATTCTGAGCCCGCTCAACCCAACCCAACCCGCGAGTCCGCCATTTATTTATTTATTTTTATTTTTTAATTTTAATATATATATATATAAATAAATAATAGTTAATATAATTATATAATATGTATGATTCTTTGAACTACTTTTCCCCATTAGCCTTAACGTTGTATTAGTAACTTCACTTTCAATTAATTAAGTTTAACTTGTGTAATGTCAATTTCAACTTCTTTAGATGAGTATATATCGAATCATGATAATAAGACATTTTTTTCATCAAAATTCAATATGAAAAATTGAAAGATAAAAAAATTGTAAAGTCAAGTATATTTTAGAAAAAAAAAATTGTTTACAAATTGGAATGGGCCAGCCCGCCTAACCCGCTGCTGTTTGGCAGCCCTAGAACACCCCTAATCAAGAGAGAGAAAGTTTGAGAGTTGTGGTCTCAATGGCACTTTCTCTCTCTATATGTTTTTTTTTCTCTCTCAATACTTTACTTATAGTGCACTACAAGAAATTCAACTTCAATTACTTGATATCATTATGATTTTGAGAAAAATGAATGCAAGAGGGTTAGAAATAGAACCAAGAATTATAACCATTGTTTTTTTTTTGGCCTGAAAATTATAACCATTTTAAGTCTTCATTGTTAATATTCTTTAACAAAATTGGTGTCATCAAATTTTCTATATTTGTTGCTAAGAATATAGGATAAGATAATTTTTGTTGTTGAAAAAGTTTCAAATAACAAAAAAATAATCTTGATTTTTATTAACAGAAAATTTAATCTTAAGACTATCAATGGTGACACATCAGTATTTAATAATATTATATAATCAACTAATATTAACATAACATTAGTTTATTAAAAAAAAGATAGAAATTCTACCCAAAAAAAAAAGTAGATAGAAAAAACTAAATTGTTAATCAATAAAATTGTGAAAAACCAAACCATAAAAAGATTGTCTGAACCAAATTAAGAAAAGTTAATCATTAAAAAAAAAATAGGATTTGTTACACACACACAAAAAAAAAAAAACAAAATAGGATTTTGTCCTTTTTCTATTATTATTTGATTCATCCTTCTAATTACATATACTTTAGTCTATAGCGCAGTTGACTCCACTTCACCTAACTAGCTATTCATTATAGCACTATCATAAATCTATATCTATCTATGCTTCCTTAATTAACAGGATTGTAACTCATACCAACAACCTCTCATAATGAATATTCTCACACTCTAATGAAATAATTTATTTCAATTTAATTTCTTTGTTTCAATTATTCAAACAATGCCTTTTTAAATATTTATTCTTCACATAGCCTTTTTAACTAATAGTAGATAAAAATGATTAAGAGTGTTTAATAGGTTGGATCACGGGAATGGATCCTTTGTAGTGTCACTATAGTATAGTGCAGAGAGAGAAAGACACAGTTAGAGAGAGAGAAACTGTGTCTTTCTCTCTCTGCACTACACTGTAGTAGCACTATAGAGAATCCAATCTCGTTGTACCACCCGCAAACTCGTTAAAACTAATTCAACTCGTTAGTTTGGGTTGAGTTGACAAGTTGATTTGAGTTAAAAAGTTTGAATTTTCTCAACCCAACTCAACTCGTCCGTTGGAAAAAATAGAAAATAAAAAATAAAGTTAATTTTTTATTTAGTTAAAAAATAAAATTATATTTTTGGGACCAATTTGAAACATCATGAAAATATATAGGGCCAATATGAAACAAATGAAATATAAGGGACCAATTTGAAACTTTGGCCTATAATTAACAACTAATCAAATTTCAAGCAAAAAAAAATCAAATTGACCAAAAACTTGAAATTTAACAAAGAAGCATAGATGAAAATTTTCAACTTCCTTGTAAATATAGTTAATCATCAAACATGCATGAATTTATCATCAAAGAAAAGACCATAATCATTCTTCTCAGAAAATGAAAGAAAGAGTGGCATAATTAACTCAAGAAATAAAAAAGAGCTTTGTATAGAAGAAGTACACAAAAATAATGGCTCATTTAATTATGTTTAGACCTTTTTTGTTAGGTTGAATGAAGTTTAGCATATGATGTTTACCCTAGTTCCTATATATATACTCAATAATAATACAATGCCTAGGATGCTATTTCTAACATGGAGTTACAAAATGATGTTTGACTCCTTCCTTAAATCTCAACTTCTCTCTCTCTCTCTCTCTCTCTCTCTCTCTCTCTCTCTAATCTCTATTTCTATTTCTTTTACTTTTTGAAATTATTACCTTTTTGATGAGTGTTAGTGAAACAAATTAAACGAAAATTAAAGAGAGAGAAAAAGAAGGAGAGATTTCAGCAGTCCATTTAGATGATGAAAAACTAGACCAAAAAGTTCAATGGAATGTGAAGCTTCCACACATATACCCAAAACCTTTACCAAAAACCCTTCACCATTCATCACTAAATTGCGCTGTCATTGAAAAATTGTTGCAAAAGACTCTCCAAAGTCTGTTGAATTGATGACTTCCATTCAAAACATTAATGTTCTACAACACTAATTGGGAGAAGCAAAATAAAATAAAATATTTTAAAATTTTTATAATGTGACTTGGAAAGAACTTCTGTCTTAATAGAAAATATCTTAAATTTAAGTTTTGCTAAAAGAACTTTACTCTCATTATAAGAACTTTTGACTTGGAAAAAAATATCATACAGTCATTTGAAAAAAAAGATAAACTATGAGTTCTGCAAGTGCAAACACAAAAAATGCTACACATATAAATAATCAAGAATCATTCGGGAGTTTGATATGTACTATATATACCTGCGAGGCTGTAAATCATGGTCTTTTTTATTTCCCCTTTTCTTAAATTTTGTTTGGTTGCACTAAATATTTATTTTTATTTTCATCCCCAAAACTCAAAGAACGTCTAAATAGCAAAGGAAACAAAACAATTTTCCCTTTCGCTTTCTTCCTCTTTTCTCTCTCTTTCACACACATTTTGCCTTTCTGTCTTTTTTTTCTTTCTCGTTCCCACACACACAGGTCCATCTCCAGTGGCCATCTAGGCATCTACAGCTCTAGAAACTTATCTTCTCTCTCTCTCTCTCTCTCTCTTCTTCCTTCAGATTTTTCATTTTCTCACACACAGAATTGAAATTGTTTCACTTCCTTTAGTTTTGGTGTTTGCCTCAACTTAGCCTATTATTCCATTATTCATTAGTTGCAGCCTCACTCTGCCCCATCTATTTCCTCCAAATAAAGAAAAATCCAGCATACCCACCTCCATTAAACTCAAAAAGTTGCTTCTTTTTTCACACCCATCTTTCATTCTCATCACAAAATCACGCCTTTCCCCACTAAGTCCTCTTCTTCATCATCATCCTCCAGATGTACCCCAAATGCAGGCCATTTGGGGACTATTATGAATCCTCTGGTTCTTCTTCACTCAACAGTAGCTTTTGCTGCCATTTCTCCTCCTCCCATAGGAAGCAGCAGTCATGATTTTCTTGAAGATTCTGGGCTTCCAAACGCTCTTTTGCCGCTTCAAATTCGGAGTTGATTGTGTATCTGTGTATCATTTCTGTGGAGTTTGATTTTTTTTGAGGAGATACTTTTAGGGCTTTCATCTTTGAACCCAGTTCTGCAATAATCAGGTATCAAGTTGCCTCCTTGTGTTGATATAGCCAAATGGGTCAAGGATCTTGGTGCTGAATCTGTGCTATTTTTTTCTTGTTTGATTCTAAAATTCTGAAAAAAAAAAACTCAATAATCACATTCACTGCCTTTC
The DNA here is from genome assembly GCA_003254925.1 of Chamaecrista fasciculata. Classification (NCBI taxonomy): domain Eukaryota; kingdom Viridiplantae; phylum Streptophyta; class Magnoliopsida; order Fabales; family Fabaceae; genus Chamaecrista; species Chamaecrista fasciculata. The sequence continues at coordinate 44,676 of QANZ01042174.1, forward strand.
CCTTTTTACCGTTTGAGCTTTCAGTAAGTAAGAAGATTTTCAATGAAATGCCCAGAAGATTCCCAAGTTTTCAGTCTTTGGCTTTGGCTTTGAGAGCTTCTTCTTTTAAAAGGATTCCTTCCATCTCTGAAAGCGAAAGAAAGCAAGCAAGAGTTGCAACGGTTGAAACCTTCAAAGCTGCTTTATAGTGTCCACCAGAATCTCTCTCTTTTTTTAACTTCTCCTTTTCCATTTATTAGAGAAAAACATGGTTACCAAGTAAGATTTTGAAGCTTCTTTGGATCCAATCTATTCAGCATTTTCCGTTATAACTATCTGGGGTTTGAGGCTTTCGTATATAAATTGAGCTGAATTGCATAAATTCTCGAAAGCATCCATGGGGCTTCTTGGAAGTCTCATGATGCTTGTGCTTCTTCTTCTGCTATACCTTCAATGGCTTCCTCATGTCAAGGCTCAGACTAATACTGTTAATGTGTCTTCTTCAATTAGCCAAGCCAAGGCCTTAGATGTACTTCTTCAAGAATATGCTTACAAGGCATTAAAGAATCCAATAACGGGTACAATCTATTATGGTAATGTTCCTTCAAATTTGACTGGAATTAAGGTTTCAGCATTGAGACTAAGGAGTGGGAGTTTAAGGAGAAGGGGTGTTTCAATGTACAAAGAGTTTGTGATTCCCAAAGGAGTTATTGCGAGACCATATGTTAAGAGGCTTGTGTTGGTGTACCAAAATTTGGGTGATGTGTCAACTAAGTACTATCAGAATCTGTTGCCTAATTATTCTTATTTGGCTCCTGTTCTGGGACTTCTTGCTTACAATGGCATGGATTTGTCAGCTACAAATTTGCAAGAACTCGATATAAGTGCATCCCGTGACCCCATCTCGGTTAAGTTTGAGGGTGTGAATCCGGCTCCTGATGGTGCTGTTGCAAAATGTGTTTGGTTCAATTTACAAGGAGTGTCCAATTTCAGCAATGTCACAGAAGGAAACACTTGTTCTACCACCCAACAAGGCCATTTCTCTATTGTGGTTGAATCCACTGCTCCCGCGCCTGCTCCAGCACCAGTCTCTCCTCCTCCACCTCCCGGTGCGGGTACTCCATCCCCGGCTCCCGGTGGTCAGGGAGGAGGGAAGAAGAGTAAAAAGAAAGTGTGGATTATTGTCGGGTCTGTCCTCGGTGGACTAGCCTTTCTGTTGTTGTTGTCATTACTGATTTTGTGGGTGAATAAGTTCAAGCAAAAGAAGAAATTGCAGCAGATGGAAAGGGAAGCAGAGATAGGAGAAGCTCTTCATATGGCCTCTATTGGGGAAACGAAAGCACCCGCTGCAACGGGTACACGAACACAACCAACTCTTGAACATGAATATGCACCCTAAAAACACACTTTTTTTGCAGAAATCCTTCCACTGTATTCACAAATTCTTCTAATCACTCACACCTTTTTTTGGTGGTGTCGCTTCTTCCTTCCTTCCTTCCTTCCCCCTTTGTTTGCTTAGGCTCTTCTTGGGTTTCCATATTGTTGGTAATATAGGATTTTTATGTATATCTGCAACCTGTTTGTTGATTCATTGTGGTGTGAATGTCGCAACAAAACCCAAAGTGATAATTCTATATGTGATGATCAATTCAGTTGTTCCATTGGCAAGGAATAAAAAATGTAGCACCTACTTTTTGGGTTATATTTGTACTATGCTTGGTTCTTAGGTGAAAAAAGTTGATAAATTGACATGAATGTTACAACTTATAAGGCCACACATTGCTTATTATTATTATTATTATTATTATTATTCTTTCAGCCCATAGTGTCCATCATCTTCCTCTTCATTTTCTGCTCACTCATTTATGTCATGGGGACCAATGATCTTGCTGCCATTAATTTCTGTCTGTCTTTGAAATTCTGTGTTGGTAATGGCCTTTTTTGAAATTCTGTGTTGGTAATGGCCACACATTGATTGTAGACTTGTAGTGTTTTTTTTTTTGGGCGAGAACTAGGCGGTATTTCTGAGATTATTCATCCTAAGGCATAGAGATCACTTAAGTGGATTTGTCTTCATCAATAAAATCTTTTCTATATGTAGTTATGTACAGTCCAGTTTGAACCCGTATATCATGCTTGAAAAAATCAAGTTATCTACCAACTATGTTAAATTTTGTTGATAAACTTGTTGTTTTGAACTTGCATAATATCTGCCATCATTGTTAATTAATCTTAATCCTTTGTGTTTTGTTTCTAAGCAAAAGTGGACACAGGAAACTATAGATATGATTATGATAATTAAGTTAGTACCAAAACCTTCTGCTGCCATTTCTGACTTGTGTGGTCATCCACTCATGAAAGTGACATTGTAACCTAAGTCTGAAGGACAGGGTGTCTCTTAATTTTGACTGCATGATCTTTTTTAACATCTGCTTGTCACATGAATGAAACACCCTTAATGAATTAATTAACATGGTAAACAAAGTTGTACTGTGTTGTGTCTTATATATATGTGTTTGAATCTTCAAATTCTTAGTACCTTGTTCCACAGGGTATATGTGTTTTTGAATCTGAATTTCTCAGATGGGGTTGTTTTCAAGAACCCTATATTTCAAAGCTGCATTTACATCAATATTTAAAGATGTCAAAGAAAAGCATAAGCCCATTGTTCACACCCTATGAACTAACCAATTTTGCAGCTTGATATTATATATATATATCTATGTGTGTGTGTGTGAAGACTTTGAGATGACAGCACATGGCAATTCTTCTTCCTTCATCATCAATGACTTTCACATGTGAACATTAAATACTACTTCTTTTGTCCTTATTTCATTTCACCCCCTGTCTTGCTTGCCATATGTCATGACACTGAGAAGTGAGAACTATATATATAAAATAAGAGTAAGCTGACATTGTACTTCTTAGATTGAATGAGTGTTGTCATTTTAGACCTTAATTGTTTGAAATATGAGTTCGTCTTCAAAAATTCATAATTCATTACAAGTTTGTCCCTTTATGAACATTCTAATAATGTACAATCCAATTCACGGAGGGATTAAATTACAAGTCATGAACTTTCAAGGACTAGATTAAATATTCTAGGAATTTAAGGGCTAAATAAATTGCAGTGAATTTCAATGGTTTGTTTAGTCATGTAAAGCTCCATTCTCTAGCTTTATTATGACATAATCAGATTATTATTATTATCTTATATTATATGGCTTCACCCCTTTCTGGTCGTCCACAATTTAAAACTATAGTACAAAATCATTAATAAGAAGAAAATTATTATTTGATCCATTCTTTTTTACTGAGTTAACAATTTAGTCCCTCATTTTTTTTGTGAACTCTCATTTATTTTACATATATATTTGCGTGCCCTAACGGGCACGCAAAGCCCCTAGTTATTATTATGACATAATCAGATTATTATTATTATTATTATTATTATTAAGGGTCAAAGTGAGTGAGTGCTAGTGTTGAATACTTAATATATAATAAAGGGAAATAAAAGAATGGCTTTAGCTTTTGTGGATGAGATGATTGGATAAATGATGAAGGAATCACAGCTCAGCACCACCAAACAAGAAGGTTGAACCATTCAATATTCACAACTTTGTGTCCAATTTGGCAATTTGAATAATAGTGGAACAACACATAAAAAAGCAACCACAATATATCGTCTCAATCATACAACTAATTAACAATTACAACACTTGTGTATGCATGTATATCTCTCCCTTTCACCATTCAAGAAAATTGGTTCATTCATACATACATACATAAAATTGGTTCATTTTCTTTGTGGCTTCTATATACTTCCCCATGAGATTCTTGATTCTCTTAAAAAGAAATTTTTGGACTTTGGTATGTGATTGGATTGTAAAGGCAATCATAATTGACATGCTATAGAATATCAAATATATGGACATCTCTTCAAATGTATATTTGAATATGTATTCACTGCTTTGTAAAAAATTAAGAGTAAACTAATAATCTGGTCTCTAAAAGATCAATGAGCTGACAATTCAATCTTTGAAAGATTGAAATATACAATTTAGTCCTTAGAAGATCAAAATAATATATGTATTAATCGTTTTCATAGACTAAATAGTATATCGTTCTAATCATTCACAAATTAAATAGTATACCATTTTAATCATTCAGGAACTAAAGAGTATATCATTTTAATCTTTCAAAAATATTTTAATTTTTCAAGAACCGAATTATCATCTTGGTGTTTAGGGTGGAATGGTTAAATTAATCTTTCTACCAAACCCAACTCTTATTTTTTTACTTTTTATTTTTTTTTAAAAAAAGTTTCTCCACTTATTTATGAAGAAGAGAAATGTCCGAAGTATATTCTGGTATTGATGAGCCTTCAAACTCACCTAAATTTATTTGTCACAAAAAAAAAGTGCCTATCACTCTGAATTGCTGATTATATATATATATATATATATATTCAATCTTTAAGCTTATTTTATACTGTAAAAGACAAAGGCCTCCTTGTTTTGCCAATGGACAAGACAGTATACAAACACGATGAAAAAGACAGAACATAAAAAGGTTATTACATGATTACTTCTAATTTCACTTTAGAATATTGGGTTTGAGTTTGTTTTTTTAGATTTTCTTACTAAATTCCTACTTAAATAGTCATTATATTAAAGCATCCATATAAGTTAGTGGAGTGCAAGTATTGTTGCAAATTGCTTACAATAAAGGCCCAATAAATAGATGAGCTGTCGCTACCAACATTTGATATTTTTGAAGCCATCCATATATTTATTTTTCATAAGATCAAGGGTCAATATCACCTATACCTGTTTTTATGTTTTTTTAAAAAAATATACAAAATTTAAATTCAAATCCATCTACTATATGGATGAAGCTTATTTATTGGAATCTCTTAAACCTTGTGATTGTAAAGTGGCAGTAGTGTACATCACATCTTTTTTCTTTTTAATAAAAAATTGCAGAAAATATATATTGACATCTCCAAGAGTTGCATACTCATTAGTCATTACTCAGTATCTCTTAATTTTTTTTTTATATTTTTGTGATAACAAAGCTCTTTTTTGTGACTTGTGATAGTTCCTTAAAAAGAAGTGTGATAGTTCCTTAAAAAGAAGTAATTAATGAAATACCATTGAATCTTAAATGGTCCCTTCTTTAATTAATTTGNAGATGTTCAGAATTTTACTCTAACAAATTTATTTTTCGTTTACTTGATGAACTAATCACAATTGTTAATGTGAACACTAAATTAAACATACAAGTATGTTACTTCTTAAAAAGGAAAATCTATTATTTGTTCTCTAAATTTACATTGAGTTAACTAATCAGTTATTGAATAATTTAAATACACGATTAAGTTCTTAAAATATTTCAATGGTAAACTATTTAGTCCTCAGTGAATATATATGGTCATTGAATTTAAACTAATTTTATACTTTTTAGTACATGAATTTGTATTAAATAATATTTTTTATCTCTAAATTTATACTGAATTTTGATTTTTTTAGTCCCTAAATTTGACCTAAAAACTAAATTGTTGACAATTGTGATAATTCAATGAGTGATTAGTTAATTCGTTTTAAATTCAGGAGTCAAATAGTAAATTTTATCCTTTCTATGTGATTAATTCGGATTTCAGACCCAGCTGAAATATCTGAGCTATCTGTTTGAAAGATGCATAATTTTTCATAAGCTCAAAATAAATTTTGGGCTAAAATCAAAATTATAAAAAATTACACATACCTTCTTGAGTGATGTAAAATTAATACTTTTTTAATTTGCAACTTGATTCAAAGATATGAAACCAATTATGCAACTTGATTCAAAGATATGACACCAAAAGTGCCACACGGGACCAAATTGAGACCTGGACAAAAGATATGAAACTAAAAGTGCAACAAAAAAAATTATGGAAGTAAATTAAGACCTAAGTAAAAAATTATGGGACCACAAATACACTTTGACCTTAATTTTAAGTTTTTTTTAGTTGCCTGCCCGGTATCCGAGGCCACTCCTCGACTAATCCAGACTCGACCCGGGTCGCGCACCTGGCTATGGTGGGTGAGTCTCCCAACAAGGGTAACTGCATTCACAAGGACTCGAACACGGGACCTTGCTTAAGCAGAACCAAGTCGCTTACCACTTGGTAAATTTTAAGTTCTTTTAACACTTGAAATTTCATTCTTTAAGTCATGAGGCCCAGTTCGTTTGCGTTTTGATTATAATCTGTTCTGATTATAATCATAATAAACATGTTCGTTTACGTTTTTTTCCTTATCAAATTATAATCATGATTTTTTTATAATCAAACACACTCAATTACATTTATACCCCTATACATATACCTACAATTACCTATATTATAATACAATCAATCACCGATCACAAGGGCAAAAGAATCATTTCCCTCAATAATGGACCAGTTTATAATTAAATCAAATTTGTGTTGGCCTAAATTGTAATTTTGCCCCTTTCTTCTTCTCTTTCTTTTGTTCTCTCTCGTCTCTCTCTCCTCCAAAATCCAAACAGAGTGATCAATTCAAACAGAGTGTTCTCTCTTCCTTTTGTTCCCAAATCAAACAACACAGACACGAGATTCATCAATTCCTTTAAGCCCAAGTACATAACTAATTAACAATTCAATCAACCATTTCTTCTTCTTCTTTTTTTATTTTCTTAATCTCACCAACAGATTTGTCTCACGAGGAACAATTTCGGCGGATGCTGGATGAGAGAGAGAGAGAGACGGAGAAGAGAGACAGAGACAGAGACAGAGATGAGAGAGAGAGAGAGAGAGAAAGAGAGAGAACCGAGAGTGAGAGGGAGAGAGACAGAGATGAGAGAGAGAGAGAGAACCGAGAGTGAGAGGGTTTGCATTTGTGTGGAATGGGCCGTCGATTCTTTTTATATCCCGACATTTGGTCCACCGATTTTTAGATTCGGTGGACCGAAATTCTGGGTTAATATGAGTGTGGAAGAATTCCTTCATGAATAGCGGACCGAAAATATAAAACGGTGGACAGAATGTCGCGATATCCAAATTACAATAGCTAAGCGGTGGACCATTCGGAAGTCGGTGGACCGAAATTCTGGGCTAATATGAGTGTGGAAGAATTCCTTCATGAATGGCGAACCGAAAATATAAAATGGTGGATCGAATGTCCAATTGAAGAAAATTGAATAAAAATTTCGGGTCCGCGTGCGTGCCTCCATTCTCTCTCATCTGCTGCGAAACGGTGCACCATTTTCTTCGCTGGTCCACCAAATGTCGGGCTATGATTGTACATTTTAGTCCTTTTGGTCCACCATTACATAGGCTAAAATTCATTCGGTGCACCAAATCAAATAATCACCCCCCCACTTGCACATGAAAATAATCAAGTTTTCACGCTTTTCAAGGCAAACAGTAACTTATTTTGATTTTGTTTTCAAGCAACAATCATATCCAAACATATTTTGATTATAATTAGGGTAAATTACACTTTGGTACCCTGTGGTTTGACCCTATTTCACTTTGGTACCCTGTGGTTTGAAACTTGACACTTTGGTACCCTGTGGTATTCTCCATTAACACTTTGGTACCCTTTGGAGCTATTTTGTAATTTTAACCATAA
>QANZ01042174.1:53095-252842 GCA_003254925.1 Chamaecrista fasciculata
CCCCCCCCCCCCCCCCAAAATTTGGTATAATACATTAATTATATGCAATATGCTCATATGTGGCCCTGCCACAATGGTTAATGCCTCATGATAACATCAATTTGAGATGATGGGGGAGAGGGTCCTTTTGCTTTGGACAATGCTTCAGAATCTTTTTGAAAAATAAGACCAAATCCTATTTTAATCAATTTGAGATGATGGGGCCCCTGCCACAATGGTTAATGCCTCATGACAACATCAATTTGAGATGATGGGGGAGAGGGTTCGAAACCCAGGTCCTTTTGCTTTGGACAATGCTTCAGAATCTTTTTGAAAAATAAGACCAAATCCTATTTTAATCCCTAATTTTTACCTAAAGTTTTACTTTGGTCCTTAATAATTTTTTGTTTTGTTTTGGTCCTTAATAATTTTTTGTTTTGTTTTGGTCCTCCATAATTTTTTGTTCTATTTTGGTCCTTAATAATTTTTTGTTTTGTTTTGGTCCTTAATAATTTTTTGTTCTGTTTTGGTCCTTAATAATTTTTTGTTCTGTTTTGGTCCTTACTAATTTTTTGTTCTGTTTTGGTCCTTAATATTTTCAAAAGAATTTATAATTGATCCTTAACTATTGAATATAGGCATATTTTTCTCGTCTCAAATCCGAACATTAGGGGACCAAAACAAAACTTTAGATAAGCATTAAGGACTAAAATAAGATTTTGGCTAAAAAAAATTTCGGCCCCCTAACCAAAAAACCTGGCTCCGCCACTGAATAGAGTTTATAGGTGATTCATTCATTAAGTATTGTAAACCCAATATTTTAAATTACAAGACCCAAATAGGTAATTTGAATTCTCTTACAAGTCATTTAAAAGACTACACAACTACTTTAGGTTTCTCACCATTCAACATATTTGGAATGAAAAATAAATCAGAAAAATGTAGATTGCTTACTGTCTTGTATAGTCTAAAGTTTAGAAATTAAATTTCGTAATTAAAGATCAAGTCCATGTGCTTCAAAAACTATTTTTTTTTTCTTTCATTTTTTTCTTATACAATTTATAACTTTTTATAAAATTCTCTCTACTTATCATAATCATTGCATATCTATATATTTCACACCTTAAAATCTCTATTCACAATAAATTAATTAAACAAACAATGTTTAACTTTAAAATTAATTATAAAAAAATCTATATAATTACAGAAAGGCCCTTCCAAAAATATAATTTTTCAAAATCAATATTAATTTAAAAAATCAATGTTTTGCTCTAGTTACGTGTCAACATTCTGTGGCAAGTACAATTAATTTTTTTTTTCTACTTTCAGCCTCTTGTTGACACGTGTCCTTTTTCTCTTTTTTTTTCAAATTTCAATTTCAATTTTCAATTTCAAATAAACACATCACCACCATTTGCCTTTTTTTAATTGTCATTTCAAATTTTAAACATCAATCTTCTATCATCAATATCAATATCAATATCAATATTCAATATTAATCCAAAAAATAATGTTTTGCTCCACTTACGTGTCAACATTTTGTGGCAAGTACAATTAAATTTTTTTTTCTACTTTCAGCCTCCTGTTGACACGTGTCCTTTTTCTCTTTTTTTTCAATTTTCAATTTCAAATAAACACATCACCGCCATTTGCCTTTTTCCAATTATCATTTCAAATTTTAAACATCAATCTTCTATCATACGCTTTAAACCATTTGCCTTCTTTGAATTTTGAATTTCAAAATGAAAAAGCCATTTCATTTGCCATTTGTTTCAGTCAGCCATTTCTCATCTCTTCTCTCAATTCTCCTCCTTCTTTCTCTTTTCTCCCTAAACTTGCTCTTCTCTCCATGATTCATTATCTTAGCCGCCATCCATCCTCAACGGAACGTCGTCATCGGCCACGACCATCGTCGTTTCTGCATCAACCGTCGTTTCTCTCTCTCCACACTAAATTGCAAACGCAGGCCACATTTCATCTTCGTCATCGCCGTCTCGCAGTTCAGTCACGAGCGCCGCCGTCGTCAGCCATGACCTTTCTCTTCTGTCTCTTGCTCCCTTGCCGTCGTCAGTTCAACCACGAGTGCCGCCGTCGTTAGCCAAGAACCTCATCTTCAATGTAAATTTCTCTCTTCTCTTTCTCTTTACCTTTTTTGCTTTCTTCGTTCTGCTGATTCTTTGTTTTTTTGCTTTCTGATTCAACCGATTTTGCTTCATGATTTTTTACGGAAATTGCGGATTCTCACTATTACAGAAACTCCTTTGCAAGGTTCTCAAAATATGCTTGAAGGCGATACTGGGTAAGCTTCATTCCTGATCCTAAATATTAGAAATATAGTTTTTTGGTCCTTGATCCTTTTACAAATGTCACCTATTTAGTTCTTGAAGCATTTTTTATAGGGACTAAATAATTGATGTTTGTAAAAAAAAATCAGGGACTAAAATGTGTATTTCCAATATCTATGGACTAAATGGTAATTTTGGGACAAATTTAAGGAGTAAAAAGTTGGTTTCTTTAAAATATATCAAGCTGCTAAAGTAGATATTTCACTGCTGAGCTATTCTTTTTCTAAACACTACTAAAACAGATTTATCTATTAGCTTGCTTAGACCAATTTGACTTGCACTATTTACCTCTTGAATATTTAGCCCTTTTACAGAATTTAAATGTGAATCTTGCTGGAATTTTTCTGACCAGTCATCAATGATGACCTTAAGTGACTCAGATTGGAATGCAAATTGAGCTTCTTAAAGCTGATAACATTGCACTCATTTTCATGAAGTAATATGTGTAAAATGAATATATTCAGTACTTATTGTTGTGATTCAAGCTAATTATAGCTGGATAGATTCCAGTATTACGATCAAGCAAGCTTGAAATGTCTTGAAATAAAGTTAAGTTTTCCTTTTTTTTTTTTACTGTATTTCTCCATAACTTGGAATGCTATGAGTTAAGCTGTCCTCAGGCTTTGCTAACTTGAATCAGTATTTCCTCTTTTTTTAATTAGTTTTATTACTCAGATAGGACTTTTTAGCCTCCAGTTAGAACTGCAGTGAAAGATTTACTGCTAGGTAGCTCTTAGTTGGAGTCCCGTTGTTAAGTTTCAAAAAGAGTCTTTGCACTTTTGAGATAGAGATGAGTGCATTCTGATCTATTTAGTACCTTGATTGGAACCTTTCCTCTGAAAATTGCAAGACGCATCCAAGATGTAAATAATTACTATATGAGGTAAGGGTGGATGATAAAGAAGGATCATGGAAAAATATTAGCAGGCAGACCATTTGAAAATGGAGGGAAAGATATTGAGGTCAAAGTTGGCTTAAGCATTAGTTAGCTTAAGCATTAACATTATTTAACATTAGTGCTGTTTCGCATATGTTCTTTGTTCTGTTATTTGATTTAGATGATTAAGAACATGATCTTGCCGAAATTTTTTTGATGTAAATATTAGTCTAAAGCACAAATTTTCTTTTGTTCTTTAGGAAATTATTGTTCCGACAAGAAACCTGCTGCTGTAAATTGTATTGAGGGCCGTGGAAAGTCAATTGTCTGTGAAGCAATTATTAAAGAAGTGGTGGTTAAGAAGGTATTGAATTGCCACCACAAGACACTTTATATGAATTGCCACCATTTGATGAGGTGAGGTATCTCTATTGATTATTGGTTCTAAACCCTTTGTGCTAATGACTTCTTTTTTCTCTAATTAGATTCTTTTGTGTTTATGTTATCCTATAAAGACCTCAGTATATTGCATGTCATCATGGATACTATAAATTAAACACTATATGTTCTTAGGTCTAGCAATAATGATAATTTTATCATGATCTATCAATTTTTCATCAATCTGAACATCTCTCTCTCCCTCCCCCCTTCTCTTCAATATTTTATTTAACTTATTAAAAGTCATGCATACAGATAATTCTCACTTCTTAGTCTTAATATAAGGTTAGATGAGTAAATTGATTATTCCTTTGTGTCTTTGGTGCTGATATGGAATTGGAGTCATGCGGATTTTTTTCAATTCATTGCTCTACTGAATTTAGCATCTTAGTTTGTCATGTCAATATATAATCCATATGGCTTACATTCCCTTAGGTCTTCAGTGTGATATGAACGTGAAGTCCTTCAAATTTGAGTTCCCTGCTCTCCTGAATTTTAGCCTATTAACAACTCATGTGGAAATGTTATGCCAGTGTCATATAATCATTACAGCCTACGCTTTTTAATGAGCAAGGGAAAATGGTGTATTAGAGCTAATGACTTCTTTTTTCTCTAAATGAGATTCTCATAGTTTTTGTCAGGATACTATCAAGAGATGTGTACCTAATATGTCTGATTTCTCTTATAAGTAATGATTGGAAAGCCAATTGACAATTCTGAATTCACATACTAAGTTATAAAACTGTCATATTATATCAGTTAAGTTAAATTTGTCAAGTTATACAACTGTCAAGTTATAACTCAAATTTTCTGCTATCAACTTATATAACTGTCAAGTTCAGGATTGTCAATAAAGCTAAATGGACTGATGAAGAGAAAATTTTCTGCTATCATTGAAGTTGTTTATACATGTGGGGTGTTCATAAGATTGGAAAAATAAATCTAATAGGTGGCTCTGTTTTTGTATTATATACATATTGCAGCCACTCTATGATTGGTCCCTCTTCAATTATATATACATATTATGTAATTACATTCCTACTTAACTGTTTTGTTTTGGCAAAACAGACCTTGGTGTCATTAAATAATGAGTTTTCCATTAGTCATTATCCTATGCTCTTTTGGGGTCCACCTTCAAAATTTGTTTCTGGCGGTTGGGAACCTGCACAAGACAAAGTTGAATATGAATTGGTTAGTTGGTATTATTTCTGAACAGAAGCTTGATATTGCAATAAAATATATGCAGAGAAATCAGAGTGGTATGTAATATGTATTGGCCGAAAGAAATATGACTAAATTTCTATTAGTATTTATGCACATCAAGTAATTGTCCTGCAGTGAGATTAATATCATTCTTTTCTATTGATGGTTATTCATGAAATAATTTTGTGGTTGATAAATCTTTTTACTCATCTATGATTGCACTAGATTTTTCATTTTAAAAAAATAATTCGGCTATGGATTTTCATGGTAGTATTGTAGTCATTTATTTTTTTTCCTACTATTGACATGCTTCATTCATTAAATAAAGTTGTGTGCTCTGGATTTATCAAGCTTCTATGTTGACTATGAAGCCAAATTCTCTTTGGAATTCTTCCTGTCTTAATCATTGACCAATGATAAGTATTACAATTGAAGCTAACTTTGAGAATAAGAACATCGTTGCTTCCAACATTTATAAAGCATAGGTTCCCTCACTGTTATGTTATATATATGATAGAAAATTTAATTCAGGAATCCATATTTTATCAAAAAGATAAAAAAAAAGTACCTGTCAGATGAATTACATGTTGTTTCTTCTTAATTAAAGTTTCATTAATAAAGACTATAGACAAGACAATAGTCCTTTGGAATGGAATTTTATCTCTGTAATCAAACAATTATGGTTATTTCTGTCTTGATGGCAAGACGATGTTAGTTTGGATTTAAATCCTTATCTTAATCCTTTGTCATTGTGATTATGTATATATCTGCAGTTTTGACTCAACTGTGATTAGATCAAATTTTTTATCTCTAGAATTTTGTTTTTGGAAGTTTGTGATTCACTTTAATTTGAGTTGATTTATGTATGAAGTAATCATGCTGTCAGAATACTCTGCTTCAGGCTTAAACCATGGTATAGTTCCTCACCTAAACTTTGATCCAAACTCTAACGTATATATTAAATTTTACAGGCATAGAACGACAACTTTGGACGGGACTACTAGAGTCAAGGTTTGCATTGTGTTGGCCCTCACCTTGATAAACTTAACATATATATATATATATATATACGGTAAATTGAGATTTTTCTTTTTAGAAGTGCAATTTGACATAATAGATCATTATCATTATTCAAAATATAGTAAAAAATAGAACAAATAATACTTTTAGAATTAAAATAAAACTGACCTTGCAGTTTGAGGATCAAAATGAAATTTTGACCTAATTTAATACTATAATTAATCAACCCATAAATTTTAAATAAAGTATTTTGAATTACTAATTATTGAAATTCTGAGATTAAAAATTACAAAATCTAATTAAATGTTTATTTTATATTTTATACGTGCAGTACAGGTGGTTTCTTAAGGAGCTATTCCAATTTGTGATAAAAAAAAAAAGAAGCTATTCCAATTGGTAAGCCTCTGATTAAGCTTTGTTTATAGAGTGTAGTGTGGAAATTTACTATCCCAATTCGTTTATTGAGCTTCGTTTTTTTGAGGATTATCATTACAAACTTGGAAATAAGTATTTATTGATGAGGTGTAATTATTTAAGGTTATTTGGGTATCAAAATGAAACTAATTTTATAGTTTAAGAACTAAGATGAAAAAAATTAATTTGAGAGCCAAAACAAAATAAAAAATAGTTTGAGGACCAAAATGAAACAAAAAATAGTTTGAAGACTAAAACAAAAAAAATAGTTTGAGGACTAAAACAGAACAAAAAATAATTTGAGGACCAAAATAAAATTAATAATTTGAAAATCAAAATAACCATTTAACTTTAAAATTATTATAAAAGAAAAATAAGTTTGGGTTACCCAAGCTCAAGCCCAACTTTGGTAAATACGTTGCAATTCGTTTCTGGTTTCGGATACGCCTAAATCGTCGGAATCGCCGGCGGCGACGGCAACAGGATATGGTGGTCGGAGCCAGCATAGGAATGCGTCGGAGGTGGTGCTTTCTTGCGCTGCGTTGATTTGAGGATTGGCGGCAGTGAAGGAAGAAGAAATGAAGAAGAACGGTGCGATTGAAGGAGGAAGAGTGTTTGTTGGGTTCTTTTTTTTTTTAGTGAAATTGTTTCAAATAATAGTTTATTTATTTTTTCTTACACTTCGGTCCTATTATAAAAAGAAAAGACCTTAATTTAAAAAAAATAAAACTTTTTGGGTGATGTAAACCAATTTTTTCTTTTATTTAACAAAAAAATTAAATTGAAATTGAAAAGAGACTAACGGTAAAACTTTTTAGAAACTTGAGAGACCAAAATAAGACTTTGGCCTAAATTTTTTTATGAAATTACTATTATACCCTCACTGATTTGGCCTAAATTTAACATAAGAGAGTCATTTGCACGTAATTGAAAACTCAGTGATTCTTATTTGCACAAATTAAAAACTCCGGTGTGTTATGTACACTCAATCTAAAACTCATGGGGTGTCTCTACATTTTGACTTCTAAGTATTGGAATAAAGAGAGTTCAAAACATTGCTTCACTTCTCTAAATTTTAACACCCATGGGCACTGTGAGCACACTAAAAACGCTGCTTCATTTTCTTTTTCACTTCTTTGTTAATGTTAGCTTTTTGATATAGATAATATATTAATATATATATATATATATCGTAAACACTTACACATATATTCATTTTTCATTCGAGAAGCAATATATTAATATATGTAGATCTTTTTTATTCTTAAAAAAGATAAATTGAAAATTTAGAGAAATTTAAATATGTATTAAAAAATTTTTATAATAATGTATTAAAAGTTAATGTAAGTGTTTTCCTTGTTTTTTAAAATTAATTTTATTATTTATGCCATATTTTGATAATATTTAATAATAAAAAATAAGAGAAAACATACTATTTGATCCCTGGATTTACAACGAGACAATTAACCAGTCCCTTAGTAATTGGAATACATAATTTGGTCCTTGAAATAATTCAATTATCAACTATTTGGTCCCTAAATTTGAACTAATTTTATATTTTTTGATACTTGAATTTGTACTAAATTAATACTATTTGATCCTTGAATTGGAACTAATTTTATGTTTTTTGTTCTTAAATTTATACTAGATTAATACTATTTGGTTCCTGAATTTGAACTATTTTTATACTTTTTGTTCCTTGAATTTGTACTAAATTTATACTAGGTTTCCTGAATTTATACTTTTTATCACTAGACAATTACAATAATTCAAAGACTAAGTAGTATATTTTAATTATTCAGAGATTGATTAATTGACTTGGTGTAAATTCAATGACCAAATAATAGATTTTTTCAAAAAATAAAATATATAATTATTTATTTATTTTATATAAAATATTAATTAAATAATTTATTTACTATATATGGTAAAAGTTCGGCCCCTATTCTCAAATTTTAAAATCTTACAAGTTTACGATCTTAACCTAGATAAATCAATTTCAATTTTAAGTAAAATATAAATTTACTAAGATCTTACTTAAATCTCAATTTTATATATACAATTTTACAATCTTGCATTTCATCGATTCTACAATTTTATAATCTTGCTATAAGAATTTTCATTATTTCTAAAAAAATAAAAATTAAATATCACTCCAATAAATATGAGATATTTTATCGAAATAATTTTAAACTAAATTGTTTAATGACTTATGAGATATTTTGTTGAAATACGAAAAATCTTAAATAATTTTATGGTTATAAAGTTAGAAGAAGAAGGCCTTTGGCTACACGTCCCAATTAACTACACGCCCCATCCATTACCTATGTGAAAAACCATTGTTGGTTGATTGCAAATTCTCAACATTTGTCATGGTTATGTGAGTTGGAAAGAGTAAAAAATCACATCATTAATTAACATGGTTATGAATGAGTTTTGGTGCTAAATGGGTCATTCATGCAAGTGTCTCATGGTCTGAATTTAATGTTTCTAGAGTTCTTTGGAGTTGCAACATTTCTAGCCACCCAATTTGATCTCTTCTGTCATGATTTTGATACGTGGTGACATGTTTGCTAATGAAACGCCACGTTTTGAATGCTTTATGACTGCAAATTTAAGTTTGGATGGATTTATTTTTGGTTGGTTCTTTTATTCTCTTCTTTTGTACATGTGTCATCTCATTGACTACATTTATTTTTTAAGTGACTTGTATTCGATTAATTATTATTGTTAAAGATAAATATTTTTAGTAGGATAAAGAATTAAGTATTTAGGTCTTATAACCTAATGTGTCTAAATTAAGTATTTTTTATGGGTTAAGATTTTGAGATACTTATAAATATTTTAGTAATTAGCTAATGTGAGATAGATGATGAATAGAGTTGAGAGATGATTTATTCCTATTGTAAACCTAATATTTTAAGTTATAAGGCCCAAATACCTAAAAGATCAACTACAACTACTTTAGTAGGTTTCTGGCCTTTCAACATATTTGGAATGAAAAACAAATAAAAAAGTGTAGATTGCTTAGTGTCTTGCATAGTCTAAAGTTTAAAAATTAAATTTAATAATTAGAGATCAAGTCGCTATAGTTAAAAGAAAAATAAAAGAAGTAATTTGCTTAGTGTTTAGGGATGGCAATTTAGGCTGGTATCTAGGATACTCGTCCGAACCCACCTATAAAAAATATCTGATATCCGTCGGATATCGGATAGGGTACGAGTAGTGAAAAATAAAAATTTATCGAATATCGGGTGGATACGGATATTACTTCAACTATCCAGTATCCGTCCGAAATGAACGAACAGTTAAGATACCCGGTATCTGATACCCTATAATATAAATATTTTATTATATTTTATACATTTTTTGTTATATTTTTAATTATTTTATTTTAATTAATGGATATTGGGTATTGGATATCAAATATATCTGATTTTTGAATTAGGATATCCTATCCTATATCCATTATTTTCGGGTATTTCAAATATTTAGGGTACTCGTCAGATACCGGATATCAGATAGGGTATGAGTACGGATACTAAATTATCGAATACGGATAAGGTAGGAATATTGGATAGGATAAACGAATACGGATACGGATAGTGACAAAATGATCGGGTATCCTACCCGTTGCCATCCCTAGTCTACACCTAAGATTTTGTACAAAAGTCAAAAATCAAAAAGTATTTTTTTTCATTTTTATTGTTCTACAATTTATAATTTTTCATAAAATTATCTCTACTTATCATAATCATTTCACACCTTAAAAATCTCTATCTACAGTAAATTAATTACCCAAACAATGTTTAAATTTAAAATTATGGTAAAGGGCCATGTGGTTTGGCCCATTTTTAAATAGGGTCCCTGTGGTTTAAAAAGTGTCAGACATGGTCCTTATGGTTTGCTCAGTTAACAAAAAGGGTCGTGAGGCATATTTCTCATCAAAATTTGACAAAAATTTTAGGTAAATATTATTTTAAAACCCTAACTATTAATTTTTATGTGTTTCACTCTCTGTTTATTTGTAAGAGAAGATTTTGACCGGAAAAAAGAGAAAAGTTTCATGGTAAGAAATGAATATCACCTCCTCTCTCTCTCAATTACTCAGACTCAATCTGAAATGCCACTGAAACTTCGATCGAAGCAACTCGAGCAACTCTCTTAATCTCTCAAGCACCTCTCTCCCTCAAGCAATTCGAGCACCACACGGCCGACAAACCCATCTTGTTTGAAGAGCCTTTACCTCTCAATACGCAAAATCAAAAAAATCTTCCCAAAATTATTTAGGGTTTCGCACGATGCTACCCTTCATCCCTTCACATGCATCTCAATTTTACTGCGTAGGGTTTGGATTTTGGTTGAGTCGATTATCTCAAATCCTCCTTGTTTCTTGAGAAATTGTAGGATTTTGGAGTTTATTGGTGTTGAAACTGTACGGAATTAATTAGAAAGCTATTCATGGCGACTGTGATTGAAGAAGAGGCTGACCAACAAGTCTTTGTGTTTGGTGCACCCGGGTTGAGGACGGGTTTGATTCTTTAGTCGAAATTTGTTGGGAGGGCTTTAACTGTTCGCTTCCTGTCCCAAATAGAATTAGTCTTTGCCTAGACCGTAACACGGATAGGATGGGGACAACCATGATATTTACCAATAAAAAAAAAAAAAAAGAAGAGGCTGAGTATGAGAGTGATCCGGAAGAGTCGAAGAAATCACTGGCAGATTATTCTTAAAATAGTATTTTAGCTAAAATTTCCGTCAAATTTTGGGTGGAAATATACCTCAGGACCCTTTTTGTTAACGAAGCAAACCACAGGGACCTGTCTGATACTTTTTAAACCACATGAACCCTATTTAAAAATGGGTCAAACCAGGTGGCCTTATAATTTACCCTTAAAATTATAAACTATTACTCAATTTCAAAATCAATTAAAGTTTTAAAAATCAATTATAAAATTTCTATATAAATCCATAAAGGCCCTTCAAAAAATATAAACTTTCAAAATTTTAAAAAAAAAAAGATGTAACAAAGGCCCCAAAGTAATATTATTCTCACACACATAATGCTAAGCAAAGACGGCCCAGAGAAACTAAAAACGAAAAAAAAAAAAAAGATGAGTACAGATACTTTTTATTTTGGGCCCGAAGCTACATATAGATACTGCGCGCCAATTAATTGGTAAAAAACTGAATTTAGCCATTAAGAGACTTTTGTAATGTGTTTTTTTTAAAAAAAAAAAAAAGTTTAAGTGAGTTGAACCCGAAAGTTCACTAAGGTCAGGGCACGACTACAAACTCTATGAGCGCTTACAGAGATAATTACAAATCGCCTACCAACAAGGTTCTCATATCGGCAGCGAAAATCGAACTTACAACCTTATGGATTATGAGTTGACTCCTTACCAACTGAGTCAATCTTTTATTAACACTTTTATAAGATTAAAAGTAGGTGCTGGTATGGAAAATAGTTATAAAGAGAAGTAATTTTAGTATTTTAAGTCAGAGACTTGGACTAGTCTCATATTTAAAGAGCATGGAATATTTGTAATAAAACTTAAAAAAACCATTTGGTGANAATAATAATAATAATGTGTCTCAACTTTGAAAACTTGGCCTAACAAACAAGTGTTTCATTCTACCTTATTACATTTGTAAGGAAATGCATAAATGAACACAAGGATCAACAAATTCTTATTATATAAAGCACTAAACTGCATGCATGTTCTGCTTTTGAGAGAGTTGGTGAGAGTTTGAGAACACATGGACTGAAAGGAAATAAAGCACTAAACCGCATGCATGTTCTGTTTTTATACTCTTATGATATTTACTGTTTTAATCCACAAATATTATGTTGTATTTCATTTAAGTCCTTACTGTGATTCACATTTTAATAAATAATAATTTAACTTATTTTGGGGATATTTAATAATGAATGGGGTAATTAAATATACAAGATTTTAATTGTAAAATTGATTTATTTATGTTAGTTAATTCACCATAGTTCTTAAGTTGTGAATGTTAATTTTAGTTCAATGGTAACTTGTATTGTGAAAACATTGGTGATTTGAGAACGAATAGGTGTTTCATCGCTTGATTGTGAATTTAGTATAATGTTTAGTTAAATCGGGTTTCAAGCATGGTTTTTAGTCTTTCCATTTCTCAAACTTATCTTAGGTTGTTTTAATGCATAAATCATTAATGTAAAATGTGTCTATAAACATGAGTTGAGTCTTAAAGATGATTTTATAACTACAAAGAGTTGTGTCTAAAAATTTGTCAGATGCTTATAGTAGTTTGTGTTGCTGACTGAGCCCTGCTTGTTTGTTTAAAGGCGAAGCCTATTGTATGACTTTGGTGTTTGATTCCAACACTCTGTATGGAACCTAGTATGAGTTTTTGTCAATTTGTATTTTTGCAACAGGGCTGTAAATTGAATTTTATATATGTAATATAAGATTTTTCCTTAATTGAGTAAGGATGTTACATGGACTAATTAAAAGTCACTACCAAAATTCTTCGTTTGTCTGCTATATCTTATTATTTCTTGGTGGTTTAGGTACTCAATGCCTTAAACACTGATAATTTGTGTTCCCATTTTAGGCATTGTTTATGATATTGTGATGAACTGAATCAGTGAATAAAAAAAAACAAGAAAAAACTTGCCAATTCATAATGAATGCATACCAGAGCAATTGCAAAAAAGAGAAATTTCCAAAAGGAAAAAGATAATAAAACAGGAAATTTCTTCACAAAAGAGAAATTGCAAGAAAAAAAGAGATTAAAATTTTTTTTACAAAACGCATTTTTTGTCTATGAGAATTAGGGGTGTTCAAGGGTTTTGTTCACAACAGGTTGATTCGGGCTCATTATTTTATTTGGCAAGTTGAGTTGGGTTGAGGTGAAGAGAATAATGAGTTAACCAAAATTAAATAGTGGCGAGTTAGTTTAGATTGGGTTGGCTAGTTGGTCCAGATTATATTTTCATTCTTTGTATATTTAATTTTTTTCAATTTGGTCCCTCTTAAATTTTTTCTTCAATTTAGTCATTCACAATTTGTTTTTGAGGGATTAAGTTGAGAATAAAAATTTATGAAGGGACCAAATTGTAAAAATAATATCATTTAAGAGATTAAAATATAATTTTAACTAAATAAACATTTTTTTTTATTTTATTTTAACGGGTCGGCAAATTGGATTATGTTGAGCTGACTCAAAATTTAAAAAATTACTACCCAACCTAAATCATATTGAGCTCAAATTTTTCAACTAAAACCAACTCAAACTAACTGGTTGGGTTGTTTTTGACCGGTTAACCCAACCCACTAAACACCCTTAATGAGAATTAGTAAAAATTGGCTAAATTCTCAAAAGATAATTTTGATATTTTTAAATTACTAATATATATATATATCCGTTTAATTAACAAGCTAATTATTAGAATTATTTTCAAAACAAATATACATTTCTTCCATTTTTTATTAGTAGTCTAATACTCTAGTAGGATCATTTACTACCACACTGTTGCGTGGGTTGGATCTTCTGCGAGTAAGCAAACAATTAATACATAGAACAAATGACAAATCTATCCATAATTAAATCCAATAAAAAAAACTAATGATATATAATGAATAACTAGTCATGATAATAAGCCCAATAATTAGGAGGCCCAAATAATGACATTGATCCAGCAGGCTATAAACCCACCAGATGGATCACATAGGCATGAACGCCTGTATCTCGCCATCATGTGGACGCCCACAATCACGAAGGGTGTGGGCGCTCACGCACCAACAAATAAGGAAACATTCCCTGAATCAATCAGGAGCCAATTAAGAATCGATCAAGATTCGCTGTCAATCAAGGCAAATCACTCAGAGATCCTTTCCCTTGATAACGCCTTAGCCATCAAGGCACCTTTCACAGAAAAGGAAATTACGTGGGAGCCAAGGATCACAATCAGATCAACTAGGATCACAATCAAGCATCCAGGCATTTATGGCAAGATCATGTCAGATCACCCTTAGCCCGTATAAAAGGTTAACCCTTCACACTGGAAAAAGGTACACTCTCTACTCAGTCAATTGAGATTATCGAGTTCATAACCCTCACTAACTTAAGCATCGGAGGTGAATCGCAGGGTCACCCTGTGCGTTCATTGCCCAGAGTTGCCTTATTTGAACCAGGTAATGACCCTCGGCCAGAACCTAGTTCATCAAGTCAAATACTCAAATTGATCCTAAATGTATACTTCTAAGTTTATTTTAGCCTCGAATGTTTTAGAAGTTTCATATTAATCCTAAATGTTTCCATTGAGTTTCATTTTGGTTGATAAAATTTTCTTTCAAAAGCAACTCGTAACTCTGGATTCGTTACATTCAAACTTGAAATGAGTGATATATCACTATATTTAATAGTTTGAGATCAAAATAAAACTCAATAAAATTATTTAAGATCATTATAAAACTTCTAAAACACGAAAGAACAAAATAAAGTTAAGGAAATACATTTAGGACCAATTTAAATATTTGACCATGAATAAAGTCTCAATATCTAAACAAATTAAATACTCAATGAGTAATCAAAATCATAAAACTCATAGAAAATCAATATAATCCACACTCCACTAAACCAATGTTTCATAAAATATTCTATTAAACCCATGATTTCCAAAAAATTTTACAAATAAGTAAGTCTTCGGTCAATAGATTCACTAGTATATGCTCACCAGAAAGGTGAATCAAACGAGTATGAGATTCATCAATCCTTTTTTTAATTGAAAAAAGTATTTTTTTAGTCCCTAAAGTATGCAGTTATTTTTAGTTGTATTTTTAAAGTTTTTTTTGGTTAATTGTACTCTCAAAGTATGAGGTCAGTTTCAGTTATACATCCAAATTTTTTTTAATCAATTATACCCTCAATCTTTTCTTTTTTTAATCAATTGTAACCCCAATCTTTTTTTTTTCAATTGTATACCCAAATTAGGAGATATTTGGAGGGTACAATTGAATTAAATATAAAACATTAGAGACATAATTGACCAAAACAATTAAGGGTATAACTAAAATTGACCTATATTTTAGGGGTACAATTGACAAAAAAAAAAATTAGAAGTATAATTAAAAATGACGTATACTTTAGAAGTACCAATAGTAGTTTTGCTTTTAATAATAGGATCTCATAATCAAATACCTAACCAAAAAAATCTAATTAAAAAGCTTTTTACTAAGACTTCAAATTTTTTTATTTTTTATTTTTGAATGATTTGATAGGTTCTTTGCTTTTTTTTACCAATTCATCGTCCAACTAGTTATTACTGCTTCGAGCTTATTTGAGTCAATCCCACCCAAGTTTTTAAATACTAATTTATATAATTCATGTTGAGAATTTGCATTTGTCATCACCAGTACTAATCTCTAATCTCTATCTTCTTTTAC
Organism: Chamaecrista fasciculata; assembly: GCA_003254925.1. NCBI lineage: Eukaryota > Viridiplantae > Streptophyta > Magnoliopsida > Fabales > Fabaceae > Chamaecrista > Chamaecrista fasciculata. The sequence goes on from QANZ01042174.1 coordinate 68,806, forward strand.
AAAACAATGTTTTGCTCTGCCATGTGTCATTCTGCTAAGGAGAGTAGCTTGCTTTTTTTTTTTTTATCTCACTCTCACTCTGAATGCGACACGTGACAGCTCAAATTAATTTCTGATTTCCAAATTTTTTCCCCCAATCAATGGCGCCATTTACTCTCAACACCTTCTCATTTTCAAATTTCAAAATTAAAAATTCAATCACCAATATATGCAAAGAGCCGCTCTCCTCAACTTCCTTCACCCTATTTCAAACCCCTAATTTCAAAACATAGCCGCTTCTTCCTCTTCTTCTTCTTCTTCTTCTTCTTCTTCTTCTTCTTCTTCTTCTTCTTCTTCTTCTTCTTCTTCTTCTTCTTCTTACCATACTTTCGATTTCTTCTATCTTCTCTTACAGACACTCGAAGTTGCGATTTCTTCTCTCTTTGCTTTTGTTTGTATATCTGTTTTTGCGGTTGTCTGCATTTGCTGCGTGAGTTGCTTCTTATTCTTCCTTTTTTTTGTTTGTATTTCTATTTTTGCGGTTTTCTTTGCTCATATGTCCGATTTTTGTTTTGGTTTTGTGGTCTTCAGTGGTTTTTTTGCTCAGATGGAGATGGTGCGGGAAGGAATCATGAGATCTGAAACGAAATTTTTTGAAAGAGAAAAATGTATGGGTTTAATCTGTGAAGATCTGAAATGAAATTGTCTGATCCTGTCATCGTTGGGTAGGAGTTTAATTTGTTTCCTCACATTAGGAATTTTATTGCGCTGGCTTGCTCATTTATTTGGTTACTTCATTTATTTCGTCAATACTCTGTTTTTAGTCCATATTATTTTGTGCACTTTGCTTTTTGGTCCTTTACATTAAAATATATATTACTGTGCAAAGTGGTTGCTTGGAGAATCTGATTTTGTTTTGATATTGGAGATTTTTATTTATAACCCAAATGAGTTATTGATTGCTCTTATTGATGATTTGGTGCATCAAGATAGATGGATACTGCCAAAAAGTTAGGATGAATTTGGCTTGAAGGTGATTTTAGCCATTAGTATTTTGGGTTGAATGTGATTTTTTATCAAATTGAATGATTTCTAGGTGTTTTTTAATGTATACTATGTTGTTAAAGCATGTTAGCTCTATATTAGGAATAGTAATCCCTTGATACAAGCTATAATCTAATCCCTAAAAATTAGACTAATTGATTACTATGAGTGATGGGTATCATAATTGCCTTACAATTATTGTTTGCTTCCTCCTCCTTTTTCTTTTCTTCTTCTTTTTCACTTTTTTAGTCCTCACAGATAGGTGTTTTCTCTAAATTTAGTCCTTATTTTATGTTTTTTCTCAATTTGGTCCCTTACAAATATATCCATTATCATTTTTGGTCCTTCTGTTTAATCTACTAATAGATTTGATGTGGATGGTCAGACTTCTTGCAAAATAGGATGTTGAAGGTCTTTCAGGGACAACAGTAAGTTGTTGGCTTTTAATTGTTTTTTATTCACGTCAGGTAACACCACTAATTATTCTTACTTTACAATGTAAACATAAAATGAGCATTACTTAATTATTCTTACTTTACAATGTAAAGAGCGAAGGCCTAAAAAAGACACCACTTCATGTTGCTAAGGCCCTTTGTGAAGGAACCACAAGTGACTAATTTCTTTATTACTCATACTATTTTATAATGTCAGATGTGATTTCTTTCTCAGTTGTGTACAGAAAGTGAATTATACTTTATATGTTACGGTAGAAAGGCCTAACTCTCACTAAAAGAGCTCTCATAGGGAGAGGATTGCCTCATTATACATATAAAGTTAGAAGGCCCTTTAACTAAGCGATGTGGGACTTCAACACGCCCCCCTCACGCCCAACTCGGGCGTGAAGCCAACGGGTTATTCCCAGTGCAGCCCACAATAAGGCTCATCCATCCCACATACCCAGGCTCTGATACCATGTCGAAAGGCCTAACTCTCACCAAAAGAGCTCTCATAGGGAGAGGATTGCCTCATTATATATATAGAGTTAGAAGGCCCTTTAACTAAGCGATGTGGGACTTCAACAGTTACTCTCTTGAAGGAAGTTTGATTTGATGTGTTAACTGTTATTGTTGTTGGTAGTTAGGATCTGTTTATGCTGCTACTTAGTATATTTGTTTGGAATGAAATGTTGGGAATCCTAGGCGCCTAAGGCAGCGGAAGCAAAAATAAAATTATAAATAACGCCTAGGTCCTATGATTCCCGAACGGATCCGCTAGTAGAATTTAAAACTTTTGGTTAGTGTTATACCTCAGAGTTTCAAAACGATGGTTGTACAGGGCGAGTTCCACGGAGTCCACTCCCAGAGTTCTCCCTCTGCCAGTAATCCACACGAACAGTTTCCTTGATCACCGAGGTGCTAGCCTCCAAATTCTTTTCTCAAAAGAATTTCCGGGACCAATCTACAGACCTCTGAATTTCAAGAACTCCTTCTTTGAAATTCAGCAATGGAGGTGGCGCTAGAAGAATCCCCCCACAAGAACTCCTTCTTGCCTATTCTTCTCTCAAAACCCTAATTTTAGAGCAAAATTCGAAATTCCCTAACTCTTAGAGAAAGTCGACTTTCTCTATGTGTGTGTGCAAAGGATTATTTTCTCTCTCTAACTCTTAGGAGGAAAATCAAACTAGGGTTTCTCACACTTGTGTGTGGGGCAAGTCGACTTGCCCCCTTTAAATAGGGAGAATATTTGGTGATTTAATAATTCCTAAAATAAAGATATTTTGATAATATAATTATTTTAGGCCTTGAATTTATAATTATAATATTACTCTAATATTATATTTAAATTCAAAATGCAATCTTGGAGAATCAAATTGAGAGATCAAATCTCCCAATGGGACCCACCAAGATGGCGCCTAACCCCTCCCAATTATCCTTGGAATTTAATTAATCAAAAACCTCCTTATTTTTGATTCACCAAAGATTCTGAGAGATACTCACCAAATCTTTTGAATTTCAAATCTCCATTTGAATTTCAAATATTATTTGAATTAAATAAAACATTTTTATTTAACCAAATAATACCCCAAGAGGCGCCACCCTCTTAATATATTTAGGAATTTTATAATTCAATAATTTCCTAACTCTTAGGAACATTATCTGAATTATTTTCCTAATATTTAAATTGTCTATAATTAATCTCATTAATTATATACAATTATTAATATTTAAATTTGTCCCACAAATCTAAATATGTCATCTGTAGATTAATTAAGACAAGACATAATGTCCCAGACATTTCCTCTGTGTCTTAAATCGTGTCACTCGCGTGACCCACGAATTAACCCTAATTCGTGTCCCACTCGAATGGTGATCAGTTCCTGCTCGTGTGTGACCCAGCAGGCCCCACGTGAAGTTGGCAGTAGGGCATCCCCATGACCTACAAGTTGTGAGCGGACTCTAGCAAGCCATCACAACTACCCAAAATCCGTGAGTTATCGTTTGGTAACCAGAAAACGACTTAACCTCAGTACCTCCGTGTCAGAGATCCGATTGTCCTACGATATCTTGGTCATGGACTAGGCACAGGTATGTCATCCATAATCCAAACCTCAACTTTCTCGATTCCTTGAGTAAGTCCCAAATCCCAGCGTGGCCACGCATTTTCCTGGACAGACTCATCGAGGGCGCCAGTTAGATATCTCTCATCTTAATGAGGGACAAAATCCCATTTTGGCCAATCCACATTCCACTGCAAAGCAATCAACCAGCCCCGTACTCAGCCCGTATAACTACCCTGTTACGGGCAGCGTTAGACTAAGCCAAAGACTGACAACTGCAACGCTGGAATAGTCATTGACCTCAGGTCAAAGGCATCGCTACAGGCGTACTAGGAGAGACTAGCTGATGACTAAACCCATGCAGGACTCTCCGGGTCAGTCCAGCAATTCGTAACCACCTTACGTAATTGCACCATGACTCTCGTCCCAGCATCTAGTGCGTGCATCTCATGCACCGAGGTCATGCTGGTCTTAGTTCATTTTTGCTCCCACAAAAATAATCGACCAGGGACAATTTTAGATTAATTATCTCATAATTAATCATGGACGTTATCATAGTAAACATGCAAATAATATGACAACACATTAATTTATCTTCCATAAATTAATAATATGTTCACAACATATTTATCAAATAAAATGATTGGCCCTAGGGCACAATCTCCAACATGAAATGCTCATAATTCAGACATTTTGTTAACCCTGATCATTGATGGTATATTTGATGTATTTTTAGATAAGCTCAGGGGTTGAAGAACTTCACTGTGGTCATGGGATAGCTTTTGACTGGATTATTTTAATTCTGAGACTTACTATTAAGGAGAATCAGCAGAAAAGAAAAATTGAAATAGCACATATGTTTGGCTGTGACTTTGCATCAAGGTTCCTATGTTACAATCATGGATTTTCATCCTTCACATCAATTAGTGCTTCTTGGTATTCTCTATCATGGTTGCCTTAGGATTAATTTTCATTACTTAAATATTTAGAGCAGTTTAGCAGAGTTTTCTAACAATAGGATTACAAAATTTACAAGCAAAATTGAAGAAGAAGAAAAAGAAGATGGCTAAAAGATCAGATTTTGCACAGAAACTGCTTGATGATTTGAGGCTGATAAAAGAAATAATGAATAATGTGTCTCAGAAATCAAGCCAATCCCACCAGCTTCCTCTAGGTATGCTCATATATAGATTTGAATCAATACTTCATTTTCATGCATTTTCACTGCTGATGATGTTGATAAACTGACAGCTGTTGAGTGCATTGCAATGTGCTTTTTTTCCTGGAGATGTTACCTGAACCAAAATGCAATATGTTAGCCTTATAAATTTAAAGCTTCTCTGTCTAATGAGAAGAATGGTTTCTGGTGTATGATAATCATTGAACAAATAAGAGCTGAAATGCTCAAGGTTGATTTTATGGGGTGAATTCAGTCCCTTGAACATTAATCTATCAGTAAAGATTATATCTATAATATATATTACATAAACATGCGGCATAGGAAGTTAAATAGCTTCCCCATATATATTTTTATTGCTTTTAGAATAAAAAGAAAAGGGTAAATTGCAATTTAGTACCCTGTGGTTAGGGGCGGTTCCCCTTTGGCACCCTGAAAGAAAAATTTTTGCATTGTGGTACACTGTGGTTTGCTCCGTTAGCGATTTGGTCCCCTGAGGTTTTTTCCTGTTAGGATTTAACGGCAAATGTACGTTAAAATGTCAAAAATCTCCCAATAAGTCTTCTCTTATGCGTTTAAGTCCTTTTCCTTTACTAAAAGGAATTAAAACATAAAGAATTAATTATAAAAGGGTCTTTAGAATTCTAATATTATAGAATTTTTTCCTTTTCACAAGATTTCTTTTGAATAGGTCATGATTTAATTACACTTTAATCCCAAAAGTTTATGATCTTTATCAAAATAATCCTTAGAACTTCAAAAGACAAATGAGCATCTATAATTTAGTCCCAAATCCTCAAAATAAAATTGTAAAATATCTCAAAACTCGTTCAAACATTCCAATTTAGTCCTTAAAAATATTAAAAACCCTAAACCCTAAACCTTAAAACCCCAACCCTAAAAAAAAGTCTAAGTTCAACAATTAGGTCTTTGACTCATTTTTATTCTATTATTCTCAATTTTCCCTTTTTTTCATCATCTTCATTCATTTTAGTCCCAAATCCTCAAAATAAAATTGTAAAGTGTCTTAAAACTCTTTCAAACATTTCAATTTAGTCCTTAAAAATATTAAAAACCTTAAATCTTAAACCCTAAACCCCTAAAACTTATTTTTTTAACCTTAATCTTCATCTTCCCAATTTAACATAAGTTCCTAATTTTATTTTAATCCCTAAACCCCCTAATTTTTTTATCTTTTAATCATCTTCTTCATTTTCAAATTGATCTTCATATTCATCATCTTCATCGATTCATTTCATCTTCACTTCTAAAACCTAAACAAAATTCAGGGACTAAATCGATTCCTCCCCTCTTCTTCATATTCAACCCTCAACTTCATCAATTCATCATCTTCATCCTCCACCGCCGACCAATCATCTTCATCTATCGCCATTGACTTCGAAGACCAATCCAGATCTGGATTCTAGAACAATCAACAAGGACCAAGAAGAACGAATCACAAGTAGAACAGCAAAAACAAAATCAAATCCAAACAACTTCATCCAAAGCGAAAACGAAATCAAATCCAAGCAATTTCTAGAACAATCTCTCTCTCTCGCAGGAATCCGAAAACGAAATCAAATCAAGCAACTTCATCGAAATCAAATCGAAAATGAAATCGAATCCAAGATTAAGTGACAAAAACAAAATCGAAATAGAAATCGAAAATGTTCGCCGTCACGAACGACCTTCGCCGGAAACTGAACGGCCTTCCTGTGACAGAGGATGAAGGTGAACTGTTGGCGGCAGCGATGAAGGTTCTGCAAAGGAAATAGATGGAAGGTTATGCAGAGGAAAGAGATGAAGGTTATGCGGCGATGAAGCTTCGTATTAGGAGTATTTTTTTTTCTTTCTTTTGTTAATTTGATGAAGGTTTAAAGGAGAGAGGGAAATCAGTCCAAAAAAAAAAGGAGAGAGGGAAAGATTGATGATGTGTTTGGAAGACTTAAGGGGTTTAACGTTTTTTTAGAATTTTTAGAGTTTATTTTTAATTTTTGGATGAAGGTTTAGAGGGAGAGAAAAATTATGATGATGTGTAAAAAATTGTGATGTGTAATTTTTTTAGGATTTAGAGTTTAGAGTTTAGGGGTTTGGAGTTTTAGGGTTTAGGGTTTTTAATATTTTTAAGGACTAAATTGGAATGTTTTGAAGAGTTTTGGGACACTTTACAATTTTATTTTGAGGATTTGAGATTAAAATGAATNTAATTTTTTTAGGGTTTAGAGTTTAGAGTTTAGGGGTTTGGAGTTTTAGGGTCCAGGGTTTTTAATATTTTTAAGGACTAAATTGGAATGTTTTGAAGAGTTTTGGGACACTTTACAATTTTATTTTGAGGATTTGAGATTAAAATGAATGAAGATGATGAAAAAAATGAGGAATTGAGAATATTGGAATAAAAATGGGTCAAAGACCTAATTGTTGAACTTAGACTTTTTTTTAGGGTTTAGGATTTAGGGTTTGGGGTTTTAAGTTTAGAGTTTAGGGTTTTTAATATTTTTAAGGACTAAATTGAAATGTTTGAAAGAGTTTTGGGACACTTTACGATTTTATTTTGAGGATTTGAGACTAAAATGAATGAAAATGATGAAAAAGAGGTGGAATTGAGAAAAATCTATAATATTAGAATTCTAAAGACGCTTTTATAATTAATTCTTTATGTTTTGATCCCTTTTAGTAAAGGGAAAGGACTTAAACGCATAAGAGAAGACTTTTTTGGAGATTTTTGACATTTTAACGTACATTTGCCGTTAAATCCTAACAGAAAAAAACCTCAGGGGACCAAATCGCTAATGGAGCAAACCACGGGGTACCACAATGCAAAAAATTTTCTTTCAGGGTACCAAAGGGGAACCGCTCCTAACCACATGGTACCAAATTGCAATTTACCCAAAAGAAAATAACAAAATCCAGCAAAATTGATGCCACTGAGGCTTCAATCAGAAAGGAAATGCACGCAAAGGGAGGTGATCAGCAAGCACCTAGAAGTATGTTGTCTCCTCCTTTCTTTTTTTTCTTTTTCTTCACCCTAATGCCCTGCTTTTAATGTTCTAAATGGATGTAACAACTAATTTTATTGTTTTTAATGTTTTTAGAATTAGTAATTGAAGAAATAACTGATGAAGTTGAGGGAATATAAATCTGATCTGAACAATTTTTGAAAAGAGAATTTAAAAGGTTAAATTTCAAATTGCTTTTAGGACAAATTTCAAATTGCATTTCTTCGTTGTCATTGTCACTTTGATGTGGTTGATGGATGAAAACTCTTTGGATTTGCTTTGGGGAAAAGAAAAAAAAACGTAGGTTCTGATTGAGAGGTCATCTTCTGAGTATTTTACATTTCAATTATTTACCCAGGAATCAGTTTTACGAACTTTTTGCTGTGCCTTGCTTCTATAAGATCAAAATGTGGGTTAGTGGGACCTGGGTTTTATTAACAACTATTTATCTATTCTGTATTCTTCAGCTTCAACCGGGAAAGGAGTATCCTATTGTGATTTCTAAATTGTCACAGAAAACATTAGCATTTGCACGTGCCTTCTTAATGCTAACAAAAGTTGTACATATGGTCTGTATCCAAGAACCATTTCCTATGATTTGTTTTGTGGACATATGGACATATGGTAATAAATTTCTGCACTTTGCTTAAATCCACGGTTATCTTTTCTTTGGTAATGTTACACTTTAAATGTCATCAATTTTGTTTTCATCTTTTATCTACTTAATTTGCTGGTATTTACTTCTATTTTACATATCATGAGAAAATTGTAATAATATATGCAAAAGCCTTTGGGCTCCACTTTTGAATTGGATGACATTATTAAGTAAACTCAATTTATTAAGAATAGACAAATTAAATTAATCAATATGTAAATATTTTTAAAAAGAGTTTTACTGAACAGTGTAAATTATTTCTACTTAATTATACATGTAGTATGCTAAGGCTTTGCTATGGCTTGACACTAAAATTGGATAGTATATAAAATTGGATATGCCAAGAGATATATGGGACTATTTAATAACTTTTTCCTTAGGTGAATGTTTTGACTATTGATACCCCTCTAAATTTCGATGCCTATTCTTATAGTGAAATGCCTGATTGAGAAGTATAATAAATTAGATTTCTTGATTCTTTTAGTTGTTCATGGTTTCTTTGATATCTAAAAATGAAGAATTATTTGAATGAGGATAACCAATCATATAGTTTAGTACATTAGAGAAATAGGACAAAATCACTTTCGTGCAGCAATGTGAGAACTGAAAAACTAGAAAAAGAAAAGGCAAGTGAAGATATGTTTCTAATATATAAAATGATTTATGAATTTTGTTGCCAATAAGTTGCAGGAAAAGAATTACAAATGCTTGAGCTGAATTTTAAGATTTGAGACTTAGTTGGAACATTAATCTAGCAGTCATTTGCTTATTGTGTTTTGTGCAAGGTTATTAAAACCGGACCGGCCATTGAACCGACCGAAGGAGGGGTTCAAGGTTCAATGGTTCAACCGGGGTCCAACCGAGGTCGGACCGTTGATAAATAAATAAATTAAAAATAATAAAAAAACCTATATATGATAAAATTTTAATTCAAATATTCATAATTAGGTTACAAAATACAATTATAACATTAATATATTAATACAATTTTCATAAATTAACATGAATTAATATAGAGATAATCAATTTTCATAATGTTCAACAATATAATATCATCAAGTGACATTTTATGATCACTTTCTCTATCAAATTTTGGTTCATAATCAACATTCTCTAATATTTGACCCATAATTATTAAAAAAAAACCAAAAAAATCAAAAAAAAAAATAAATAAATAAACCAGGACCAGTTCAACCGGTTTGCCTCCGGTTCAAGCCGGTTTTTGGCCGGTTCGCTCCGATTCAGCCCGGTTTTCTGCCTGGCTGGTTATTAAAACGACTCGGACCGGCCGGTCCAGTCCGGTTTTAATAACTATGGTTTTGTGCAATATGTTCAGTTTCTGATCAGCCAATGCTACATCAGCACATTATAATGTAGATTTAGTGTCACTTATCTGTTGGCAAAATCTGAAAAATGTAAGTCATTTCCACAGGTTGAAAACTATGGGTTATTTACAACTTTGGTACTAAAGAACTGAATTTAGGAAGTTCAAAAATGAAGAAAAAATAAGTCATATCCTCACCTCAGAACTTGCATCTGCTCTGCATTTTGAACTGGTGTTTAAGAATAGTTTTCCATTCTCTTTTCAATTGCCTAATTGCAGATGATGAAGATATTTTAGATTTTTAGCAAAGTGTTAAGTTATAAAAGCAAAAAAAAACGTATTTTCTTACATATGCTATATTCTCTATAACAGCTACTTTGCCTTTAATTTGAACTTCCAATTAAAAGTCTTGATTCTTACATAGAATTTTCTTACATTGATTTCTATATTTATTTGGATTTGGATTCATGGTTACATTGCTATGCTACTGGATTTTTCTGTCAGCCAAAAAATGTCATGCTTAATTACGTTGTTTAACTACTGAATTTTGTTTTATTATAGTAAAGGGTATCATTATTGATGAAGCTGCTGCGTTTATCACTGTGCGTTGGTGAAATATCCATTTGGTTTGCTTCATTGCCAAATTTTACTATCTAACTTGATACAAGATCAAACTGAATCTAATTTGGCCTTAATTTTTGTACTGTTGATCATGGAATTTGGCCTCAATTTGGTGTCATTTTGTATCTGTTGGCTGTTGAATCTAAATTTAGGGTCAAGAATGATATAACTTTTTACTTTTTGCACTATCATCTATACCTTTAAGCCTTTAAACTTTGGCAAATTAACGCATGGAAGTTTCTGTTGGCAAAATCTGATCTGGTCTTAATTTTTGTACTGTTAAATTTGGACTATTTTGGAATTTGCACTTAATCTGATTCTGTTGGCACAATGTCATGGAATTTACCATTTTGGCATTCATTTTTGTGCACTTCTTTTATTTACTACTGAATTCGCTGTCATTTTGTATATGTTGGGTGTTGAATGTAGATTTAGGGTCATCTATCTATTGGCAAAATCTGAAAAATGTAAGTCATTTCCACAGCTTGAAAACTATGCGTTCTTTTCTTTTCTGTGTACATCAGCAGCGTGAGACTCTCCTAAGCTCCCATAAAAAGGTATGTTTTGGTCTTAATTTTCCTCAATCATTCTGTTGCAGACCTCCAAATCAGTCTCAAGGACAACCAATATAAGAGACCTAACCACCAAGATTTCAACACTTGGAAGCAGGGAGACATATTTATTGCGGGGGAAAAATTTAAATCAAAGCAAAAAAATATTTTCACTGCATTTTGTTTTCAAAACAATAGGCCTCTGCTGTTGTTCTATTTCTGTGAATTTGGCAGGAATCTCTTAGAAGAAACTTTCTTCAAAGGCTTCAGGAGCTTTCTAGAATACAACAAAGACTTCAGAATTGGAAACTCTAATATAATCTGTCAACAGAAGTTTTCTTCACGGGGAAAGCTTAGAGGAATGCATCTGAACTTGGAGATCATTAGAGAAGACATTCAGGCTATGCTGGGGATGCAAGACAACAACTGGAAGCTCTCTCATTACAATCACAAAGACATTTGGCCTTGGATTGACTGTTATTATATCCAAGGCACTTGCTGTTTTATTTAGCTTTTGGTTTGTTTTTGTGTTTTCTTTCCTTTTACTATATGTTCTGTCAATTCGAAAAAAAAGTACTGTAATTGGCAACTTATTTGATATTTTGGACTGTAATCCTATTCAAGAACCTTATACTTCTGCAGAATGTATGATATATATTGTTAGTTCTTAATCATGTATCTCAAGTCATAATTTTCTGCATGTAAAGACGTACAATCCTACATGACAGTCCTCCAGGATGATGAAACGCAAAGGAAAAGCCCGTGCATGTGCACGGGTCTCATACTAGTTATATAATATATGTGGCTCTTGAACTACTTTTCCCCCTTAGTCTTAACGTTGCATTAATGACTTCACTTTCAATTAATCAAGTTTAACTTGTATATACCAACTTCAACTTCTTTAGATAAGTATATATGACTTTCAATCATATTATTAACTTATGAATCATGATAATAAGATATTTTTTTCATCAAAATTCATTATGAAAAAATTGAAAGATAAAAAGGTTATAAGATCAAGTATATTTTTGAAAAAAAAATTGTTAGAGAATTGAAATGGGCCAGCCCATCAACCCGCCCAACCCAACCCGTTGTTGTTTGGTTTGGGCTGAAATACTTTTTTCCCAAAACCCAACTCAAACCAACTCGCCATAAAAAAATTTCAACCCAAACTAACCCGACCAGCCTGCGAACACCCCTAATTTTTGGCATTCGGGTTTTAGGCCTTCAAGATTGGACCTATTTGGGCCAATATGTTTTGGTGGTTGTAATTCGAGGCTCTAAATCGCTAATGTATTGTTTTAATTTTCTCTCTCTCTCCCTCACAAAATGTTCTTAATTTTGAAGTGACTTCCATATTAGTATTGATAATGCAATGGATCAACGAGGTGGATTTCAAGAGTTAGGAAGTAAGGAAGGCGTAATTCCAAAATAAAATGTGTGAAGGGGATCAATTTGGGGATCACAACGGGTAGGTATTCGCTCATTTTATCACTATTTATATCTGTATCCGTTTATTTTCTCTAATATTTGTATCCTATCTGTATCCGATATTCGGTATCCGATGGGTACCCTAATTATCCAAAATACCCTAAAATAATGAATATAAGATATGATATCCTAAATGAAAATTTGGATATATTCAGTATCCGATACCCAATATCCGTTAATTAAAATAAATTAATTAAAAATATGATAAAAAATGTATAAAATATAATAAAATATTTATATTATAGAATATCGGATACCGAGTACCCTACTCGTACCCTATCCGATATCTGATATCCAACAAATATTAGATATTTTTACGGGTAGATTCAGACGAGTATCCAAAATATCCACTGAAATTGTCATCCTTAGATCAATTCGCGTCGACTACTCCAATAGTAAAAATTTAGGAAAAATGAAAATATCAGTAAAAATCAGAGTGTAAGAGTGCATACCATAATTTGGTGTCAAAGAATATTTTTATGTAGGCGTAAAAGATTCTTAGGAGAGACAAGATCTTTTAAAAATTGAGGCAGTTGACAATTAATTTAATTGAAAGATACGGTATCTAGTCGAGACATTTAAATTTTAAAGGTTGTCATATCATGTATTAATTTGAAATAGTATTTTTTTGAGTAAATTACACTTTGGTACCTTGCAGTTTGACCCTATTTCACTTTGGTACCTTGTGGTTTGAAACCTGACACTTTGGTACTATATGGTATTCTCTATTAACACTTTGGTACCTTTAGAACCATAACAAAATTTGTAATATTTAGCATTACATATTTTTTAAATTTTTAATTTTAACCCCAAAATTTTTTTAAAATTTTCATTTTAGTCTCTAGATAATATGTATTTAGGGATCTATTTGTAATTTTTTGAAAATTTTTGGGTTTAATATGTAATTTTTGCAAAATTTGTTATAGTTAAAATTATAAAATAACTCCAAAGGGTACCAAAGTGTTAATGGAAAATACCACATGGGTACCAAAGTATCAGGTTTAAAATCACAGGGTACCAAAGTGAAATAGGGTCAAACTACAGGGTACCAAAGTGTAATTTACCCATTGTTTTTTTGCCAAAACGTACGTCCTCGAAGGCCCAACAAATATGAATCGGTTTTGTGTAATCTATTTATCCAACAACGAATCTCATATATTAGATAACTAATAGATTTTTCTAATTAAATACTGGATTTTTTAATTTTATTATTGAAATATTATAAAATTTAAAAAATATGTAATGCTAAATATTTTATTTAATCCTTTAAATACAATAATTCTTTCAATATTATTATCCTTTTACCCAAATTTCATCCATAATTTGATGGTTCAACTAATAACTTATTAATTCTGGCAAAAAAAGAAACTAGTAATTTATTAATTTAGAGGTTTTTTTATAACAAAATTTGGATGAAGATAATATTATATTAACTTAGTCCTTACTATTTTAAATAAATTTGGTGTAAAGATATCACTAGAAGAAATTTTATCTTTTAAAAATCAAATTGCATGCCCAACAATTATTTTAAAAATATTAAATTAAAAAATATCATATCTTCCAAACTACATTTCTCCACATCAACTAAAAGAAAAATCCTTATCCTACTTAAACACCATAAAAAACAGTTGTGACTTATGATCAAAACAGTAAAAGAAATATCATAAAAATAATTTAACTAAATACAAATTATAAATGTTGATACTATAGACTACTAGTTTCCTTACGCAATCCGAACTTAATTCCCCTTTAACTTAACTAAATCTTATCAACCTAGTCCTACTAAATAAACAAATATCATAGAAAACATTTAAATAAATACAAAGTATATCTTTTACTCCCGATTAATTAAAGATTGCCACGATCAACTTTAAATTCAAAATTTAAATATTATATATAATTAACATATCTTTAAACAAATCTTATCTCTTTATCATAGGCTAATTGATTCCTAATCCTATTCAGTAAAGGATATTTCTCCTATATATATTTGTGACATTCATAAAATTATAGATATACTTATACGAGTGTTCTTTACACACTAACATTATGATGTTGAATCATAAAACTAAGGTTCAACGAGCAAGATTCCCTATATCATCCTTTATAATTTCTTTTTGTATCTTTATCTTGCTCATTCTTCTTCATGCATATAGTGATACATTCTCCTCCTCTTTTTCAAAAATCAATGTATCTAATCTATCCACAACCATCAAAGGGAGAACAATGTCATCACATTCTAACATAGTGATAGAAGAAGTTGAGAAAATTGTTGTTGATGATGATGATAGTGATGAAAATCAAAAGTCACCAATTCCTCCATTGAATCTCACAAGAAAGGAAAGAATCCTCTGGTTCAAAAACAACCTTCACCACTTCAAGATTCTCAACTCCAACAACCTCACTCGTCAATTCCACACTAGGGTTTCAAGATTCTTCAACATTAATGATGATGAATCTTGTGATTGTGAAGTTAGATTCTTCATGACATGGATTGCTCCTGCAAATTTGTTTGGAAAGAGAGAAATACTATCCTTGAAAACTCTGTTCAAAGCTCATCCTCAAGCTTGTTTGGTGATAGCATCAAGAACCTTGGACTCCAAGCAAGGTGATAGAATTCTAAAACCTCTTATTGATGAAGGGTTTAAAGTTAAGGCTATGACACCAGATTTACATGAATTGTTCATGAAAACTCCAGCTGAATCATGGCTTCATGATTTGATGAAAGGAAAGAAGGATCCAGGCAAAATTCCTCTGCCTCAGAATTTGTCTAATCTCATGAGGCTTGTGCTTTTGTACAAGTATGGAGGTGTGTATTTAGACACAGATTTTATCATCCTAAAATCCCTTAAAGGGTTGAGAAATTCAATTGCTGCACAAAGCATGGACTCTGATTTCAAACACTGGACAAGGTTGAACAATGCTGTTCTTATTTTTGAGAAGAATCACCCACTTGTGTGGAAATTTATTGAAGAATTTGCAAAGAGTTTTAATGGGAACAAGTGGGGGTATAATGGACCTTATATGGTTTCTAGGGTTGTTGAGAGATTGAATGATGATGATGATGATGATGATTTTACAGTGTTGTCTCCAGTGTCATTTTATCCAGTGAATTGGATTCAGATTGAAGAATTTTTTAGGAAGCCCAAGAATGAAAGTGAATCAAGATGGGTAGAAGACCAATTGAGTGAGCTTATGAGTGGAGAAACTTATGGAATTCATTTATGGAACAAACATAGCAACAAGTTGATTATTGAAGATGGATCTGTCATGGACAGATTAGTGTCAAAATTATTGGTGACTTGAATTATTTGATAGATAGATTTGGTTAGTACTTTCATTTATTTGTTTATATTTAATATTTAGATTTTAATTTTGGATAGTATATGTTCAGTTTTTATATACGTTAGAGCGTGGTATATTTTAAGTTTTTCTTAACTGATATTTAATAGAAAATGATGTTTATATTTTTTTGGCTCCAAGAAATTCTATTTGGATTTTTTTTTTTAAATCCAATTTTTTTGGCCAGTACAATAATATATTATTAGAAAAATTGTAAAATGATCCTTTTTTGTGAAGAATATTGATTTGGGACTTGATTGTTTCAATACTATATTATAGTAGTTAATTAATATATATTTCAAGGAATATTAAATGTAATTTCCACTAGTTTGAAAAAGTTAAAACAATGCGTCTATAACTTACTATAAATTTCAATATGTTATAAAATAATTTTATGGTGGATGTCCTTAGGACTCTTAAAATCCCCCAAATTGAATAACTCCTAATTGATTAGGACTTAAAGGTCATGTTTAATTCTTGGTTGGAAGTTACCTTTACAAGTTCAATAACTAGATGATACAAGTGTTGAAGGCACCTCTATCAGGTGAACGATTATATTTTCTCCACATCTTGCCTCTATTTTTCTACTTCTTCTCTTTCAATCTTTTCTATTTTTGTTATACTGCTATGGCTTTTTTATATAAATTTTAGATTTTTTTTATGTCCGCGTGTAATGGTTTAAACGAAAATTTATCTTACTCGGACCGAAAAACAAACAATTTAAAGTCCTTTAACAGAGTCGAACAATTCTCAAATATCATTTCTAAACACAATAATATCATGATCTATACGTTACGAATTCTATATTTTTCTTTATAAAACACTTCAATTTCAAAATGCTAATATAATTTAATAGTGTAACTATAGTCCGCCAATTCTATAAATATTCTATATAAACACCCATGAGATATTGGAGTAAATTAAATATGTTTCGTTTATAAGATTTATCGAAGACAATCCATTNAAGTGTCAAGTTTCAAACCACAGGGTACCAAAGTGAAATAGGGTCAAACCACAGGGTACCAAAGTGTAATTTACCCTTCTTTTTATTGATTATCTTGTTTATGATATTCTTCAACTTGTTCTTCGGCTATGACCAAGGAAAATCTTATCATCTTGTTTAGGATGGATTGTTATGTAAAGGCATGAAGGCATTGTTTGTGTATTACAATATTATATAGAAATTTGACAAAGGAATTATTCTTTTCATGAATATATTAAAGTGAAAAAAAAATCATTCTTTTATATTTGGAAACTTGTTCTCGAAATCAAAACATTCATATTGTAGTTAAAATTTTCATTTCAATAATGAAAGTGCAGAAGTTAGAAGAACAAAGAATGGATCTTGCTCTTTTTGTCTTTTTCCTAAATGCTAAGTAATAATCCAAATCATTGGGGCTTAAGCCCACCAATCTCCAAAAATGTCATTGGGCTATGGCTCCTACATTAGCAAGAGTGTAAAAAAAACAAAATCTAATTATGTATCATTATCACAATTAATTAATCAGAATATATTCCTAAGTCTCTTAATACAAATCAAAAGTTTAAATCTTCTAAATTTCATTCTGAATGTGAATCTTCCACATCTCCACATACCAAATCCTGGCAATCTCCTAAACGATTTCTTTCTACTCAACTTGCGAACATTCTTAATTTTGTGGTGAGACCCAAAATCTTCATTATCCAAATTATAATTATGGCTTCCCTTTGAAGCCAATTCACTTTCTCTATCATCAGTTCTAAGAATCTGGGAAGACCCAATTTGCTTGATCAACTTCCATGGATCCTCAAATTCTCTCTCTGAATCACTATCCCACAAAGAAATAGGTTTGATTATGGGTGATCCACTATAATACTCAAAATGGGTGGCTAAACTTGTATGCTCCATCTCAAATAATCTCCTCAAAGATGTGCTTCCTACTTTCATCAATTCCAGCAAGCTTGTTTGAGATGATGATGACAGTGATGATGAACAAGATGCAGCTGATGATGATGATGAATAGAGAGATTGTTGGTGCCGTATAATCTTCCTAATCTTTTCCCTTTGAGCTTGTGTGTTGATGAAGTTAGGGTCTTCTTGATCTGTAATTTCTTCAGTAATTTCAGATACCATGTTAATAATATATGTGCTATTAGTATGATGATGATGATGATGATGATGTGAATGAATCTTCAAGGTACTATGAGAAATTTAGGAAGTGATGATGATAAGAACGAACATATTGGACAAAATGAAGAAAGACAATGTCATTTTTCAAAAAAAGAATTTAGAAGCCGGCTGGGATATATTAATTAGCATTTTGTTCCATACCCTTCGTTTTCAAATTATAGGTATTTGACATGTAAAAAGACGAAATCTATGGGATATTTATATTATTATATATAATTTTGAGAAAATCTATTATTTGGTTCCCAAATTTGTACCGAGTCAAAGTTTACAACTTAGTCCCTGAATCATTGCAATCGCCAACAATTTGGTTCATGAATCAAATTCAAGGATATAAAAATACAAATTCAAAAAATTTGAGGACTACAAAAAAAAAAATACTAATTTAGTGTAAATTCAAGGATAAAAAACGTATAAAAATCAATTCAATTTTAGGGACCAAATCGTCATCAAAGACCAAATCATTGACAACTAAAATATTTTAAAGATTAAATTGTGTATTTTAATTATTCAAGGACTGATTTGTTGACTTAGTATAAATTAAAGGACCAAATAGTAAGTTTTCTCTATAATTTATATCACGTAAAATATTAAAAATAATGAAAACTATATAATCTTTTTTATTGTTTTATAATATAAAAATAATAAGAATAAATATTTCATATATAATATTTTAAAATAAAAAAACATTTTGTACACATGTAGATATGACCTGGATGGATTTTGAAAAACTTTAGTGTAAGTCCACAAGGAATATTGAAACTTGTCCCGATTAAGAACAAGTCCTCACAAATGTTCAACTCTTTTCTGCAGATTCATCACATTGAAATATTGTTGTCAGGACCAAGTCATCAAACTTGTCAAATTGATTAATTTGTACTTCAATTATAAACTTACAAATTAAGAATTTATAGATTCAGATTTAAAACTATGGGCTAAAAATGTTTGACATAAACTAATTTCCATTGAAATAGTAAACTTGAAGTCTAAAAAACTTTACAAGTTCAACTTCAAAGTTGACCATGAACAATGTAAATAACAAGTGTAGGAAAGTACACCTGCTTCCCTAACTCGCTAACTCCATTAAGTGATGATGAGCTTCATGACTTATCATTGATGCAATCAAAATAATAATAATATTTTAGTGTTTCTCAGGTGTCTTGTTATGTTATGTCCTTTTTTTAAAGTCATGAAAACCAAAGGGGTCTCTAACTCCCAACTGACATTCTTTCATTTCTGTGGTGCTTACTAATAGTATTTAGCCATCATCTGTGAAGCTAAAAATTATTTCATCTATCAAAGTGTGCAACATATTAGTGTTGGGAATCAAATCCATAAAGCAAGCAAGCTACAGGGCATGCATGCAGCACACAGAGCAAAAACACAACAAATTAAAGTACAAAAAGAACTTCCAATTCTGCAATACATATCAATCTACACAACACAGAAAGAGAAAGAGAAAAAGAGAAAGAGGTTCAGAAATCCCATGTTGTCATAGATAGGAAGTGAAAAAACAAAAAAAGGTTGTTAGGAAATGGTCATTTTCAGTTAGTGTTTTGTGTTCTTCCTGCTAGTTATATATATACCTTTCCAACTAGATAAGAGTGATCAGTGTGTCTGTCTAGTGCAGTTAGGCTAAGTTGAAAAGTCATCTTAATTCTCTTTTTAAATATATATAAACATTAATGGCAACAAGCTAAGAAAACACTACTGTTTCTGGTATTTTTTCTAGGTTTCATTCATACCCACTACACATGTATAAATAGAATCAATTTGATTGACTCATTATATATATGTGTGTGTATATATCCTCTCTGATCTGTTGTTATATTTAAAGGAGATTGTCATTGTAGTGTTCACTGCCTACTGGTGCCAAAAATTGATTGAAGAACGATCCTTGCAGAACAAAATCTCTTACATGTGCTTAGGACAGTAAACTTGCTTTTCTGTGAGCATTGTGTGACATGTAACCAGCATAGATTGAAGTTTGAAAGGTCATCAGAAGTAAACACATACTAGAAAGAAAAACACTCTCCTGTATATCGTTCGCATCAAAACAAAAAGCATAAAGTAGTGAAAAAAAAAAGGTAATACTTCATTGATATTTGATAGTGGATAGTATAATCAAACTATAGAGAAACAGAACACATGGTCATATAGATCAGAGAATCTTCATTCATGCTCAAGCAAAATTTTAGAAACAAAAAGACTAAAAAGAAAATGAAAGTAGAGAAGCAATCAAACCTGAAGCGGCAAGAGGAGGTAGAGAAGAGGACAGGAGGCAGAGAAGAGAGGCAATGTTGTGAGTCACACAGAGGAGAGAGCTAGCAGCGTCTTTGTGTGGAGGAGGCAGAGAGGAGCGGTATGTTGCGAAGGATGAAGAGCGATTTGCGAATAGGGTTTCGGATTATGTGAGGGACAATTTAGTAATTTAGAGTAAAAAATCCCCCAAAAGGCCCCAAATCGGGGTATTATAAAATTACACAGAATAAGGATGATGGGGGGTTAACATAAAATCCTCCCTCATCTTCCCCTTAATTTTATAATTACCCAAACAAGGCAGAGAGCTTTCAAAACTCTCCCCTTCCCTCCCCTTCTCCTTCATAATACTCAATCCGAACAAGCCTTCAAACTTTTCAACCCCTAGTACATATAAATATATATGAGCTAGTTCCTTCTACTATACAACAATTACAATTTTAAGCACCTGAATTAGTTTCATCAGATTCATCATCATCCTCAGTCTCAGTTTCAGAACATTCTTGTGAATTGAATGTGAATCTCATCTCTTGGCTAACCAACTCAACAAGGTCCTGCCGCTTGGCAATTCTATAGGCATCTATAATAGCCTTGAAAAGCGATTCACTCGGCTCAATCTCTCCAAATTTTATTTGGCTATAAATTCGCTTCACACCTTCAACCATGCCGGCTTTTCCATAACAAATTACCAGATTAATATGAGTTATAAGGTCTGGCTCCACTGCCTCATCCTGCATTTTCATAAATATATTGAATGCCTTGTCGATATCTCCAGCTGAACCAAAAGCATAGATTGCCACATTATACACAAAGGAATCAAGAGAAACCGAAGATTCTACAAATGCCCGGGCAGATTCTAGTGCCAAATCATGCATACCAACCATAGAGTATAAAGCAGTGATGGCAGCTTGTTGTGAGTAAGTTTTCCCCTCCCGGTAAGATGACTCTAACTGTGCGACCGCTTCGATAGGAAATCCTCCCTTCTTCAACACAGTGAATAACACCTTTAAAGTCCCATCATTTGGCAAAAGATTCTGAGATATCATCTGATGCACTAACTCACCACACTCACGGAGTTTCCCATTTGTGGCATAACACACCAGTACTTTGTTATAAGAAACACAGTCCTTCAGTAAACCAAGCAGTTTCATTTCTTCTGCAAGCTCAGTGGCATCATCAACCATGCCAATGTTTTTGTAAAGATACATCATTGTTGCATATGAAACACTGTCTGCCCAGCCCTTTTCTCTCATGTTTTCGAAAACCAGCTTGGCTTCGGATACCATGCCAAGATCTGCAAAGAGACCCATCATACTATTGCATGCGATAATGTCAAGACCACCTTCCAAGTCCTTCATTCGCTCGTATATAGCTTCTGCTCCCTCCAAGCTCCCGACCTTACAATAAGCCTTCAGCAGAGATGTTAATACAACTAAATTTGCCGATATTCCAGATTGTTCCATCTTGTGGAAATACTGAAGTGCCTCTTCAAGACTACCATATTCAGCAAATCCATTTACTAAAGATCCATACACAACTTCATTTGGTTGTACTCTAGCTTGCAGCATTTCCCGGTAGACATTGACTGCATCCGAGAGCTGGCCAAGGCGAGCATAGCATCCAATAATGGCAGAAAAAGTTTGACAAGGCGGCTTAAATCCCAGTCCCTGCATTTCAGTCAAGAGCTCCCTTGCTTGGTCCACTAAATCGGCACCTGATAACATTTGAATAAGAGAATTATAAGTGCATTCATCGGGCCATGTCCCCTGATTTCTCATGCCCCTGAAGAGAGAAACAGCTTTGTCGTAAAGTTTTGCAATGCCATATGCTTTGATCATGACATTGAATTCAGCAACATCCCTTCTCTGTCCTACCATGTCTCTTTTCCAGAAGAACACATTCTCAGCTTCGGCCCAAAGTCCTTTTTCTGCAAAAACATCCATCACTGCCACACATATCTTTGACGATAGACCCCCATTTATTTTACACTTCTGAAGCAACTTGTTAGGCTTATCAAATGCTCCTTCATTGATATACATCTTTATAATACCAGGAAGAGAGTGCTCATCCAGAGAAACACGGGATTTTTCCATTTCGTTGAGTAAAGCTTCCACAGCTTGAATCATATTATGTTTACATAACGCACCAAGAAGAGCTCGGTGAGTCACATCATCAGGGAAGAGCCCTGCCTCTCTGATCCTCCTATAACATCTGAGAGCAGCATCGGTATTCCCCACACCAGCATACAAAGACAATAGGATGTTATAAGTTTTTGTGTCGGGTGAAATCCCCTTTTCTTCCATTTTACTAAGCAAAGACTCAGCTTCCAAGAAATCGCCATGACTCCCACAAATAAAGATCATTGTATTAAAAGTGATTGTATCCATTCTCACTCCAGATTTTACCATATCAGCAAATACATCAGCAGCATCCTTTAGCCTCCCAGCCTTTCCATACAAGTCAATAAGCGTGTTATAAGTCGAAGTAAGCCGAGGCTTTCCAGGATCCTTCTCTGTATTCGGTGAAGCCATAATATTCAAAGCTTGAATTCTCCCACCTGTCTTGAAGAGTTCAGTGGACAGAAAATGTTTTAAACTACCATTCACAGTATCAGTTAAAGACTCTTCTAAATCAGAAACATCTAAATCAATTCTCCCATTGCACCAATCCTTATAGAATCTATCAGCCCTGTCGAATTCGCCGGCATCCTTCAAGACCTTAATTACAGTACTCATTGTAACCTCATCTGGAAAAAATCCCCTCACTCTCATATGTTTGATCCACAAGAGTGCTTCCTTCACAAGACCTGCTTTGCCATACACATCAACAAGCATACTATAAGTGTTGTTGGTAGGCGAAACCCCCTTTTTCGCCATTTCGATCCAACAAAGCCTCAATTCACCCCACCTTTGAGCTTTCCCAAGAGCTCTAAGCACAACATTATAGTGAATCACATTGGGAACATAGTCTCTCTGTGACTTAAACCACTCAAAAACCCTAAGGACTCGTTCCCAGCTTCTCTGTTCTTTAAGAACAATGGTCTGCTCTTTCGGATTTAGATTATTCTCCCCAAAGGAATCAAGGGTTTTTTCAATTTCATCCCCTAACTCTAATGAACGCAGAATAGAAGGCAATAAGCCTCCATACTTCTTATTCTTCTTGTTTTTCCTAACAGTAATAGAAGATAAAGGGGTGGGAGAAGCTTGAATCTTTGAATGGAAACTAAGACAAGAACGGAACCATGTTATGTTAGGTGATTGAGATTTTGAGAAGAAGTTAGTATTAACAAAGTTGGAAGGTAAAGAAGAAGAAAAAGAAGTACCAGCGTATGACATCTTTTGAAAGAAGAGAAGGAGAAAGAGAAAGAGAAGGTGATGGAGTTAGCAGACCTGGAAGAGATTAAAAACGGGAGGTACAGAGGAATTAGCAGATTCTGCTTCAGCTTTGATGAAGACGGCGAAACGAAAACGAAAACGAAAACGAAGAACTTCCCACTAAACTAAACTAAGGAATCCGTGAGATACGAGATTTTTTTTAATTTTTTTTGGCCGAACGTGAGATACGAGATGTCTCAAGGTCAAAACCCTATTTTGGTCCCTAATGTTTACCTCAAATTCTGTTTAGGTTCCTAAAGTTTGTTTTATTCCGTTTTGGTCAGGAATGTTTTACAATTGTTCAATTTTGGTCTTTAAGCTACTGAATATAATTATATCTCTCTAGTTTCAATTCCGAATATGATGAATTTGAAGCTATGAGTTACTCTTGATAAGTTCTTTCTCTTTCCAATTAGAGCCATCGGCAAACGAAGTTAATTTAGGCCTGAAATCAGGCCCAAAAGTAGGTTTCCCGTTTCATGAAATTGGTCATATATATCTCTCATTTCAAGTCTGAATGTGACAAAATCAGAGTTATGAATTACTTTTGATAAGTTCTTTTACTATCCAGTTGGAACTATCGACAAATGAGGTCATGCTAATTCTTTATGTAGATTAACGCTACGAAGCATGGACAGTTCATTTTGAGAGTATGTCGCCGTGTCGAACACGTGTCTGTGTCCAATACCTATACGACACGTATTCATAAGTTTCAAAATATAAAATCAATTTTTTGTGACTTTAATATAAATATATACTATAATTTTTAAAATTTTCATCAAAATTAATGAATTTTTAATTATTTATAAGCCAAAGTGCACTTTTGGTCCCATAACTTTGGCAAAGGTTTTAATTTGGTCCCATAACTTTTTTTGTTGCAATTTTGGTCCCATAACTTTGGCAAAGGTCTTAATTTGGTCCCATAACTTTTTTTGTTGCAATTTTGGTCCCATAATTTCTAAAAACGTCTCACCGTTGGTCCCAAGTTGATTTCCATTCGTCCTATAACTTCACCCATATTTGCCACGTCATCATCCAACTCAGTATGTCATATCATCTTTAGCGGCAGATAATAGATGAAAATCAGTATTGGAACCAACAGTGAGACGTTTTCAAAAGTTGTGGGACCAAAATTGCAACAAAAAAATTATGGGACCAAATTGAGACCTTTGCCAAAGTTATGGGACCAAATTGAAACATTTGTCAAAGTTATGGGACCAAAAGTGCACTTTAACCTTATTTATATATATAAATATATGTTGTGTCATGTCGTGTAATTTTAAGAATTTGACGTGTCATTATGTTCGAATTTGTATCATGTCTCATGTCCGTATCCGTGTGTTTCATGGGATTAAAGCAACTAGAGCTGGTATCATTTTCTCACCTTTTTAAATACTAGGAAGAGTGCTTAAAATAAATAAAAGAATTAAATTGTGTCCTACACATAAGGATGGTAAATAGGTGGATTGGGTTGGTTTTGAGTTGGGTTATAAATGGGTCAATAACCTATTTATATTTGCTAGATGGGTCATGACCCATCAAATTAAGTATTGACCCAACCCAACCCATGAACCAATATTAAAATATTTATATTATTTAATTATTTAATTTGTAAATTAATTAATGAGAATGATTTTTAAATTATTTAGATTTAGGATTAAATTACATTTATTTATTAGATTTTGGACTGATCTGCAACTTTCACCTTTGCCCGAATTTTTTCAAAATTATGTTTTGACCCCAAAATATTGTTATAATTTTCATTTTAGTTCTCAAATATCATGATCTAGGGATATTTTTGTAAATTTTTAAAATCTTTGGTGGCATTTTGTAAGTTTTGCAAAAAGTTGTGAAATTCATCTTCCCTCCACAGGATGCACAGTTTTGTAGGACTAAATTGCATTTATTTTTCATATTTAGGTCTAATCTATAATTTTAGCCTTTTCCAATATTTTTCAAAATTACAATTTGACCCCAATTTTTTTTTAAAATTTTCATTTTAGTCCTCAAATATCATAGTTCAGGGACCTTTTTGTAAATTTTGAAATTATTTGGAGTCATGTTGTAGTTTTTGCAAAAAATTGTAAAATCCATATTCACCTCATCTAAAACTACGTAGTTTTGACACCAATTTGGGTTGGGTTGGATTAAACTCATGTAAACTATGGGTTTGACCCAACCCAACCCAAATTTAAGTGAGTCAATTTTGGACTAAACCCATCTTGACCCATTATTTAAATGGGATGAATTAGGTTGGTTAATCTTGTGGTTGGGTTAGTGGGTATTAGGTTGAGATTGTCACCCCTACTTACACATATCATAACTTTTTTTCTTCTCACATCAGATTTAGAGGGAAAAAGTCTGCAAATAACTTTAGTATTGGGATTTATGAGGCTCAAATATTCAGAAAAAGATTCATATAATAAAAACCATGCTGGTCACTGTAGAGAAGGTAAGTTAATTTTATTGATATTTTTAATTCTTTTACTTTTCATTATCCTTTTGATAAATGGTTCATTTGTAATGTAATATCTTATTTTATTGTATCTTATGCAGCTCTTAACAAGTCATTTATAATATGTCATATAGAAATGATGATTTGTTAAATTGATTTCTATAACTTATCATATATTTATGTTAACTTGTTTGAATGTTATAAATAATATTGTTTGTGAATATCTACAATTGATTTTTGATATTCTCCATACATAGAAGTTTGAAATTTTCTCTATAATCGTGTTTATCATCTTTAGTTTCCCGTGTACATCAATATGAGTCTATCTCTATATAAAATGCATAAGTCGGATAAAAAAAAAATATAAAACATATATATAAAAGAATTAGGGATATATTCCCTCTCGTTTTAAACTCGAACGTAATGAAATTAGAGTTGCGTGTTAAATTTGATGAGTTTTTTCTTTACTCAATTGGAGTCACCAGCAAACGAGAGAGATATAACCACGTTGAATAGTTAGGGGCCAATTATGAAACTTTTAGAAAACATTAAAGATTAAATAACAAAGCAGAACAAAAAAAATATTAGGGACCAAAATGGAACTTTAGGTAAGCATTAGGGACCAAAAAAGAATATTGGCCTATTTTTTTCATATATTATCAATATTATAATATAAAATGTATAAGTTGAGCAAAAAAATTATAAAACATAAAATTATGTAAGGTGAAAATGAGATTAGAGAGATAATAGTATTTAAATTGATTAAAACTTAATTTAAACTTTAATAAATAAAATAAGATGGACCAAATTGGAAAACGTTAAATGTGTGATGGACAAAAAAGTGATTTTAGCTAAAAAAATAAGTGAAGTAAAAAGAAAAAAATGAGAAGGCTTTTAAAAAAATTTAAAATTTAAATGAAATAAAATAATTGGGACCAAATTGGGAAACTATAAACAAGTGAAGGAACAAAATATAATTTTAGCCACAAAGAAGTTAATCAACTAAATAGTGCACGAAAAGAAGTACGAAGACGTGTGAATGTTGGGGGGGTCACCACTTTGCTATCATGCTTAGTAAAATAATACATACTACAAGAAATGATTGACGAACTTGAATCATAACAACAAGAAACGATTCTTCCTAACCTCTCTGTTGATGAAGCTTTCTAGATTAACAATCTTCACCATGGAAATAGCGAAGAAGGGCATACGAGTCTTTCGTTAGCCAAATAACAAGGGCATACGTGGCAATAGATTTGTCACTTAAAGAGTAACCTACTAACCTACAATACTTATAGGTAGCAAATACCCAATGTTGCCATCTTTTTTTTTTTGGGAAAAAAGAATTTAGTATTGGTGGCAACTCTAACGCTACCAAAAAAATTTATTTAAAAATTTTAATAAAAAAAATCTGTAACAATAAAGAGGGAGTTGCCACGTAAAGGTCACTTTTAGTGGTGACAAAATCAATTGCCACCAAATAATAATATTTGGCGGCAAAGGTTAAAAGTTGCCACAAAAGTTTCCATATAGGTGACGACATTTCAGTCGTCACCTAACACTTGCCACAAATAGTACATTTTTTTTGTAGTGTATAGGCTTAATTTTTTTTATGTCAAGTATATTCTCAATTGATTCAATCACTCAAATATAAAATATTAGAGATACAATTAACTTAAAAAATTTTAGAGATACAATTGAAATTGACCCCTACTTTAAAAATACCAAAAGCATTTTTCTTATATATATATATATAATGATTTTATCATTATAAATATACATTGTGATAATATAATGTTTTCTTAAATGATAGAGTTGTATCAAAACATATGTAAAAATTTATTGATGCACCAAATAAAATTAAAAAAAAAGTACTTTAAAATTTATTAGGTGACAATAACTTCAATAATGCTAAAATAAAATTAACAGTTAAAATAATTCTTTATAAAATTCTTTATACTTTTTTAATTTTTATGCCTGCAAAAAAAAGTAAAAGAATTAAAATAAAGCTAATAATTAATAAGAAATGGAAGCCATTTGCATTTGGAATGTCGCATTAAAAAAACATGTGATGGTGCCCACCAAAAAAAAAAAAACATGTGATGGTAGAGATATATTATAAAATGTCGTGGGGCCCAAAAATTTGGTTGCCTTATAAAAAATACTATTTTGTATACCTAAAATAATGTATGATATACCTTAAGGAATGATTATTAATTAGTAAGTTTAATGGCAGAGACATATGAAGCTGCAAGTTGCAAATTATTAATATGGTATGATTGCAACAACACGAATTATAGGATGAATTTTGTTTTAAATTTTAATTTTTTTTGGGTAAATTGCAGTTTGGTACGCTGTGGTTAGGGGCGATCCCACTTTGGTACCCTGAAAGAAAAATTTTTGCATTTTGGTGTCCCGTGGTTTACTCCGTTAGCGAATTGGTACACTGTGTTTTATTTACCGTTAGAATTTAACGGCAAATGTGATTGTGACCACCTTAAAATGTCAAAAACCTCCCAACAAATCTTCTCTTATGCGTTTAAGTCCTTTCCCTTTACTAAAAGGGATCAAAACATAAAGAAAATAGAAACTAAAGAGTACATTATGTAACTTTACTGTTGAGTTGAAATTAATTATAAAAGGGTCTAGAATTCTAATATTACAGAATTTTCTCATTTTCATAAGATTTTTTTTGAATAGGTCCTGATTTAATTACACTTTAATCCCAAAAATTTATGATCTTTATCAAAATAGTCTTTAAAATCTCAAAAGACAAATAAACATATATGATGCATATCAAATTCTCATCTATGAACCTATAACGTGCAGCTAAGACTCTAAAAGCTAATTGATAAACTAATAAAACATAATAAAGATTAGATATAATCCTGATTGTTTGTGCCTGAACTGTGGAGTAATTTATCTCATCTATATAATTTTTTGTTTCCCTGTACAGAAAAATAAACAAATTGAAGTTTTTATCAATTTTACCCAAAAAAAAAAAAAACATAATCGTCGTCGTCTTCTTCAAATCTTCTTCTCCATCAGTATCGTCTTCTTCTTCTTCTTCTTCTTCTTCATCAAATCTTCTTCTCCATCAATTTTCTTCAAACCATTGTATCATCAGAGCCCAAAAAGCATCATTTCGTAAAACATAAAGCCATTAATTCGAAAACCATAACAACTGAAGCAATAAAACGCAAAAACCCCCAAAAAACAAAAATCAAAATCATCGTGGCATCGGTTTCAAAACCAGATCGAGCACCAAAATTCGCAATTGAAGTTGCACCAAAATCGCATCGGTTTCCTGCGATTTGCTAATTCAGGTTTTGGGAGAAGGAGAAATGGCAGCAAAAGCTACTGTTGAGTGAAGAAGAACCAGAGGATTCATAATAGTCCCCAAATGGCCTGCATTTGGGGTACATCTGGAGGATGATGATGAAGAAGAGGACTTAGTGGGGAAATGCGTGATTTTGTGATGAGAATGAAAGATGGGTGTGAAAAAAGAAGCAACTTTTTGAGTTTAATGGAGGTGGGTATGCTGGATTTTTCTTTAGCGTTGTTGGTGAATGAGAAGAGGCTGTTGGATGAAAAACAGCAAAGCAAAAGTTCATATTAGGGTTTCAAATGACGAAAATGAAAAGATTTTGGTATTTAAACCACCCAGGTGCCTGTTTTCTGTCAAATGCAGAGAGAGATAAAGTACAGGTACCAATTCGCTAACAGAGTAAACTACGGGACATCAAAATGTAAAAATTTTTCTTTTAGGGTACCAAAGTGGGATCGTCCCTAACCACATGGTACCAAACTTCAATTTACCCAATTTTTTTTTGTTCTGTTTTAGTCTTTAAATTTTTCTTATGTTTCATTATTAGTATAAAACGTGATTCTATCCAGTTTTTATTATCATCTCTAATTTAGAAAGCTGAGATAGATAATTTCTTTCTCATATGTGTCGTAATAACTAAATTGACAAAAGAGAAAAAATATTCATTCTTAAATATAAACTAGAGATAAATTGGTGATTATTTTATTAAAAATATTTTTTTTATTAATTCACTTTATAAAATACGTATGAGAAAAAAATTATTCGATCCATTTGTTTAACTCAAAAATAATAACAAAAACTAGACATAATCATGTTTTAAAGTGACGTTGGAATAAATGATTATAACCTATGAAGTATGAGAACCAAAGTGAAATTTACACAAAAATAAGATCATAACCTATGAAGAAATTAAGCATGTGAATGGGTGGCTCGCAACTATATGTAAAAGACATCAAATGTGACAAAAGCCCTCCGAAGCATGCATTATTATTGGTTTAACAACACCAATTGCCATTAATAAGAAAATATTAATTCTCATCAAATAATGATATTGTCGGCATTGCAATCTAGGATAGAGCCAAATCTTGAAATTATAGCTTATGGAAAAAAATCTTAAAATTATAAGTTGACAGTTAATTCAAAAGTTTAATTGTCCTACGCATGCATTTAGTAAGTTTGCTTTACTTTTCTGATAGTACATGAAAAAAAAAATTAGTGACTTAATTTGACTCCGTAACTACAAAAGCAGATAGTTAACTTATATAATGATTGACTCTTGTCCATAACATGCAGTTCCATTTTTCGCAAGGTCATCCCTCAGGGACCATTCTGTATTTCCTTTGACTCCCCAAAAAAGTGTGCTAAAATTTTTTAGGCAAGAACAACATTTTCGTCCTCAAATTTTATATTAATTTTTATTCTTGTTCTTAATATTTCTTTACTATCAATTTTGTCCCTAAAGTGTCATATTATGATCAATTTTATCTTTTAATTAACTTCTTTCAATAAATTAACCACAGAATTTGAATTTCCTTTTCTATCAATTTTATATTACATATCATTAGCCAAATGGAATTTGTCTTTAATATTTGGTTAAAGTTAGAGTAAATGATAAAATTGATCAAAATATGAAACTTTAAGGACAAAATGAACAGTAAACAAATGTTTGGGACTAAATTGAAAAATTGATGTGAAGTTTAAAGATAAAAAATGTGTTTTTGCCAAATTTAATAACTTTATGTAATGAAAAAGACAACAATCAGGGCCATTATCAATTGAGCATCGTGCTTTTATGAGCAATGCCTTGTTTTTCATACATGTACACATATATAAATCTTCAAATACTTGTAAGTTTTCAAAAATAATCACCATATATTCTTCTTGAAACTGCTTCTGCTTCTTGTTCTGTGATACCTAATATATATCAACAAACTCTACATACACAACAGCCTTTTCATAAATTTCTATCATGTTCTATATGGATGCTAAGAAATCCTCTCTCAAGAACCACCTTGATTTTTGCCGTAAAATTCGTTGTACCAAATCCCTTGCCTTCTGTGTCATTTCATTTGTCATTATATTTTTCCTCACCTACTTTGAGTATATCTCATGTTCTTCATTGCTACAGAGAAATTTTTTGACAACCCCAGAAGCTGCAAAAGTTCTAGGATTACCTCATTTTGATGGACTAAATGATTCATCATCAACTTTTTACAATAGTGGCATTCTTCAGCAAGAAATTGAAGATGATGATGGTGAAGATGGTGATGATGATGATGACCCTCTTATTCCCCCAAAAGAAATCTCAAAGAAAGAGAGAATGAAATGGTTCAGAGGAAGACTCCCAGAGCTAGAGATTCTCCATTCAAGCACATTATCAGAAAATTTTCACAGCAGGATCTTGAATGTCTTCAACAGAAGCTGCTCAATTCTGTTTCACATCACGTGGCTTTCGCCGGCAAATTCATTTGGAAAGAGAGAGTTTCTCACCATGGACACACTCTTCAAGGCCCACCCAGAAGGCTGCTTGATAATCATATCAAAAACAATGGATTCCAAAAGAGGGTACAGAATTCTCAAACCATTGCTTGATAAAGGGTTTACAATTTTTGCAATAACCCTGGATTTGCCTTTTTTAGTCAAGAACACACCAGCAGAATCATGGCTTGAAGAGATGAATAGTGGAAACAAAGATCCAGGGCAGATTCCATTGTCTCAGAATCTCTCAAATCTCTTGAGGCTAGCCATGTTGTACAAATATGGAGGTGTTTATATAGACACAGATGTGATAATCCTGAAGGATTTTTCAGTGTTGAGGAATGCAATAGGAGCACAAAGTGTGGATTCAGTGACTAAGAATTGGACCAGATTGAATGGAGCAATTATGATATTTGACATTAAACATCCAATTCTGTTGGATTTCTTGAAGGAATTCGCTTCAACTTTTGATGGGAATAAATGGGGACACAATGGGCCTTATTTGGTGTCAAGAGTGATAGAGAGAGTGGGAAGTACACCAGGATATAATCTCACAATATTGCCTCCTAAAGCATTTTATCCTGTGGATTGGAATAAGATTGTGAGGCTTTTCAAGAAGCCAGAGAATGAGTCAGAATCAAGATGGGTGGAGAGCACATTAAATCAGCCGTCTAAGGGAGAGACATATGCTGTTCATCTGTGGAACAAGAGAAGCAAAGATTTAGACATTGAAGAGGGAAGTGTCATAGAAAGATTGATCTTGGAACACTGTGTTGTTTGTGATAATACTATCACAAAAGCCTAGAAGTAGGAAGAGTAAACATATAAATTGGTCCTTGTAAATGGGTTAAGAAATCAATCCCTAAAAGTTTAGTTTACACTTTTTAATCCTTGAAAGTTATGAAACTTATACATTTTTGTCTTTTTATTCCTACAAGTTAGTTCTTATAAAATAGGCTTAAGAAACTAAACCGTATTAGCTCCATGATGTTTGACAGATTTTAGAGAAACGAAGAGAATATGAAACTGAGAAACAAAGAAATGATTTCCATTATTGAACTTGAGATTACAGAGCGACTTATATACACAAGGATTGGATCTGAAAGGCTATTAGTTAGTGTAACTAATCTACTAACTAAGAGAGAGCAGAGTAACTAATTATTGTAACTGAACTAACTAAATCCTAACTAAACTGAGCTGGAATAGTTTGCTGAGCTGGAAATACTCTGTCATCCCCCCTCAAGCAGATGATTCTTGTCATAAATCTGAAGAAAGGATCGAAATGAGAAGAACAGCTGCTTGAACAATGGTTTTGTAAAACCATCTGCAATCTGCTCAAAGGCTGGAACATGTTGAACTTTAATTTCTCCTGAAATAGCCTTATCACGAACAAAATGAATGTCAAGCTCCACATGTTTGGTTCTGGCATGCAATATGGGATTTGCAGTCATGTGCACTGCACTAATATTATCACAATGAATAACAGGTGTTGAAGGAAGAGAAATTTGGAGCTCTGCTAGTAAGGATTTAACCCACATAACCTCAGCTACAACAGCAGCAATACTTCTGTATTCTGCTTCAGTACTACTTCGTGACACAACTTGCTGCTTCTTTGATGCCCAGCTCACAAGATTACCTCCAAAGTAAACACAATATCCCGAAATACTTCTTCTATCATCTAAATCCGAGGCCCAATCAGCATCAGAGTAGGCTTGAATATCTAAAACAGGAGATCTTTGAAACATAAGACCATAAGAAGCTGTACCCTTCAAATATCGCAGCAGCCTCTTAACTGCTTGCCAATGCACAACTGTTGGAGCTGTCATAAACTGACAGACTTTGTTTACCGCATAACAAATATCAGGCCTGGTGACACTAAGATACTGAAGACCTCCCACAATGGTTCTGTAGAATTTTGGATCAGAAAAGGGCTCCCCTTGAAGTTTAGACAACTTTGGTGTAGTAGACATTGGTGTAACACAGGGATTAGCATCTGCCATACCAGCTTTCTCCAAGAGTTCATTGACATATTTAGCCTGAGACAATAAAAGAGTACCATCTGCATTTTTGATGACCTCAATTCCTAGAAAATAATTCAACTGTCCTAAATCTTTTAGCGAAAAAGTTGAATTTATTTTGGAAATGAGTTGTGTAACAGCAGCAGAACTTGAACCTGTGATTAATATATCATCTACATATACTAACACATAGATTGTTTGACCAGAAGAAGTATGAATAAAGAGAGACTTATCACATTTGCTGTATTTGAAACCCAGAGTTAACAAGAGAGAAGACAATCTCTCAAACCAAGCTCTAGGAGCTTGTTTAAGACCATAAAGTGACCTGTTAAGCTTACAAACCAGATTTCTGTCAGTAGCTTCGAAGCCTGGTGGTTGCTGCATGAAAACATCTTCTGAAATAAAGCCATTAAGAAAGGCATTATTAATATCAATCTGATTAATACACCAATTTCTAGCCAAAGCAAGAGAAAGAATGACTCTGACAGTTGTAGCTTTAACAACAGGACTGTATGTCTCTTGAAAATCAATCCCTTCTCTTTGATGAAAACCTTTGGCAACTAACCTTGCCTTATATCTATCTATAGTACCATCTGGCTTCTCTTTAACTCGGAAAACCCACTTACAGCCTATAGCAGACCTTCCAGGAGGTAGAGGCATTAGAGTCCAAGTATTATTTTTGTACAAAGCATTTATTTCATCATTCATGGCTTTATTCCAATTGGGGTCAGCAATAGCAGCAGTTACAGTTCTAGGAATTGTGTGTGTGAGATAAACTCTGACTTTGGGCTTGAAAATTCCATTCTTGCTTCTAGTTGTCATAGGATGATTAGTAGAGGATGGAGCAAGTAATGGAACTGGAGTGACTTGAGGAGATTGAGAAGAATTTTGAGACTGTGAGGAAGTATTTTGAGACTCATCATTTGAAAGTGGTTCAAATGAATTAGAGAGTGGGACAGAAAAAGAATTAGAAGATGAAGATAGAGAATTGGAAGATGAAGACAAAGAATGATGATTTTGTTGTAAATTGAGACTTGGTAAAGCTGATGATACTAAAGTAGATGACTTAGCACCAGATATTTGAGATAATAAAGGTGGTGATGTGATTTTTGAAACTGAAGTAGTTGAAATAGAAGAATTTGACTGTGAAACTGGAAATGGAAATGTATTTTCATCAAAAACTACATCTCTTGCAACATAAATTCGACCAGTTTTGTAATCTAGACATTTATAACCTCTATGATTGAGACTATATCCAATAAACACACAATCAACAGTTCTAAATTGCAGTTTATTTTTATTATATGGCCGAGTAAAAGGATAGCATAGACAACCAAAAGTTCTAAGAAACAAGTAATCTGGTCTTTTATTAAAGAGACACTCATAGGGAGATTTAGAATTAAGAACAACAGTAGGTAATCTATTGATAAGATGTACAGCTGTAGAAAAAGCATCTGACCAATACATCATAGGAAGACCTGCTTTAGCTAGTAATGTCAACCCCATCTCTGTGATATGTTGATGCTTTCGCTCTGCCAAACCATTCTGCTCATGAAGATGAGGACAGCTAACCCTGTGAGTTATACCATGTTGCTTGAGATAGTTAGACAATGATCTAAACTCTCCACCCCAATCTGATTGTACTGCCATAATTTTCCTTTGAAGCTGCAACTCTGCAGAAGCTTTGAAGTCTAGAAAAGCTTGAAGAACATCTGATTTTTGCTTTAACAAGTACATCCAACAAAAACGAGTACAAGCATCTGTGAAGTGTACATAGTACCTAAAACCAGAACTAGAAACTACTGGAGAAGGTCCCCAAAGATCTGTATGAACCAATTCTAATGGAAATTGATAAGTGGACTTAGATGGATAAGAAGGAGACTTGTGAAATTTTCCATAGCAACAAGCTTGACAAACTTCAGAAACATGTTTATTCGAAGCAGCTATGTTACAATCATGAAGCACACTAGTGACAACCTTAGATGCAGGATGTCCTAACCTATTGTGCCAAAGAGAAAACTGATCAATACAACTAGACGAATTTTGTGAAACAAGCGCAAAAGTGTTATAAGCAGAAGAAGCTGGAAATTGCAGTTGATCAAGAACATACAATCCATGTCTAACAGTGCCTTGTAAAAGAACTTTGTGAGTGACCTGTTGCTTAACAACAAAATGATCATGAAAGAAGACAAAGTAAGCATTATTGTCTTTAGAAAACCTTGTAACACTAATCAGATTTTTACTGATAGAAGGGACATGTAGAATATCTTTCAGAACAAAAGACTGAGTACTAGTTGGAGTAGTAAAAACAGAAGTGCCAATTGAAGAAACTGACAAACCTGAGCCATCTCCTGTGAAAACTTGCTCAGGTACACCATATGAGGATCTGTCACAAAAGGAATTATCATCAAAACAGAGATGACTAGATGCACCAGAGTCCACATACCAGGATGCATCAGATACAGACTCTGGAGTAGCTATCATAGCCTGAGCAGGAGTTACAGAAGCTGTTGGAGTTGGAGGTCTTATAGAAGCTGCAGAAGTAGAGGAAGACGCAACACTAGGACTAGAGTAGACATTAGGATCAATACTGTAAGAAGAATCATAGCGAAACCAGCACTGTGAGGCAATGTGGCCATTTTTGCCACACACTTGACATTGAAGATGAGACTTAGAAGAGACAGAACCAGCACCATTTTGAGAATAAAACCTGCCTCCACGACCTCCATATCCTCTTCCTCTAGAAAATGAACCTCTATTACCAGATCCTCTATTAAAACTTCTACCTCCATAGTTACCTCTACCAAAATTTCCCCTAGCAGGACCACCTCTATTGAAGTAATTATTGGAAGTATGTGCAACATTAGCAGAAGCAATATCAGTAGCTTTTGATTCCTCAATTCTTGATTCTTGTGT
Source organism: Chamaecrista fasciculata (assembly GCA_003254925.1). Taxonomy (NCBI): domain Eukaryota; kingdom Viridiplantae; phylum Streptophyta; class Magnoliopsida; order Fabales; family Fabaceae; genus Chamaecrista; species Chamaecrista fasciculata. The sequence goes on from QANZ01042174.1 coordinate 105,478, forward strand.
TAACAGTAAAGAATGCACATCAGAAATAGTGTATGAATCTTTGCGTGTAAGCATCGAACAGACAAAAGCATCATAATCAGATGAAAGACCTCTAAAAATGCAATTAAGATGATCATTAAAAGCAAGAGGTTGACCTATATTAGCCAGAGAATCCGTGATGTTCTTGATTTTACTAAGATATTCCATCATTGTCTGAGAACCTTTCTTAGCATTTTGTAGTTGAGTTTTTAACTGCATTTCTCTAGCTCTAGTCTGAGATGCAAAATTATTCAAGATAGTGTGCCATGCTTCAGATGAAGTTTTACAACCTACTGCTTGACCTAACAAAGATTCAGAAATAGAAGAAAGTATCCAAGACAGAAGTAACCTATCTTGCCTGGACCAATCAACGAATGCATCATTGACCTTTCCAGACACCGCATCAGACTGAGAAAGAAACTTCGGCGGAACTTGAGGATTAAGCTCAATGAATTTGTCCAATTGATAGTCATAAATTGCTGACTCGATCTGCTGATGCCATAAAAGAAAGTTCGTGCTGTCCAATTTTACAGAGATTGAGTGAGAGAAACTGATAACTCCATTAGAGGGCTTAAACGGAGCTGATGATGTTGACGGAGCTGTTACCGGCGCCGCCGTAGCAGCAGACGGTGGATTGCTTTCCATGGAAAGACTTAAGGCTCTGATACCATGACAAATTTTAGAGAAACGAAGAAAATATGAAACTGAGAAACAAAGAAATGATTTCCATTATTGAACTTGAGATTACAGAGCGACTTATATACACAAGGATTGGATCTGAAAGGCTATTAGTTAGTGTAACTAATCTACTAACTAAGAGAGAGCAGAGTAACTAATTATTGTAACTGAACTAACTAAATCCTAACTAAACTGAGCTGGAATAGTTTGCTGAGCTGGAAATACTCTGTCACTACCCTATATTATAAATATAACATTTCGAGAGTTAAATAGTTAATGTATGAATAACTTGTAAACTGTTTTTATTAAAAGATAAAGATGTTTTTGTTTTCCCCACTCTCACGTCGTGTGATAGAAGTAGCATCTAATCTTTTATGATATGATATGCGATCAGTGTAATTATGTACATAGTGGAGGAATTAACAGGAATATTGAAGGTTGGTGCAGCCGTAATTGTTGAATAAAATTGGATAAGTGAGTGAAAGTGTTGAATTTGCAGAGAACGTAACGTAATATAATGGAGTGTTCATTAATTAAATTAGTGGATTTTCCACAAAAAAAAGGAGGGAAAAAGATGATGATGATGAAATTAAAAAAAGTTGAAGGGTTAGGAAAAAAAACGAACTTTTAATTTCCAGTATACATATGCAATTATGCATGAACATGATAGCAAAAGTAAGTACGAGGACTTTAGAGAGACAAAAATGAGAGTGAAGAAAAATGTTAATTTTTGTTCAGGTCTTAATTTGATTTTATAACTTTTTTGTTGTTGTATATTTTGTCTTATATCTTTTTTTCAAGTTGCAGGTTTGATTCTGTATTACATTTTTGTTCTCATATCTTTGACTTATGTTGTAAAATTAGTCTGATATAGATCAGGTGTAGAATTGGTCTGATAACTACATCCTCAAAAGCTTCCTAAATGCTCACACATTCGTATATTGGTTTCTCGCATCTAAATAATTACTTCGTCCAAGGCATTTTAATATATTGGAATTAATTTATTAATCCTTATGTCTATAGTCAAAATCAATCTTATTTTCAGCCACTCGCAGACAAACAAATTTTGGGATACACAAAGCTACAAACTCAAATGGTAGCAACACTGAAAGTTGGCATTATTTTGGACTTGGGAAAGATACCATCAAAACGAGCTTGTCCAACAAAATAGCGTTCCATTGTGTGATTACCTTTCATACTTGTTGGACCCAAAAAAGTAGGAGCAGAATCATTGCCCAGATGCTATATATACATTTGAATAGACTCCCTTAAAACATGATCATATGATTGTTTACCCCCTCAAGAAATGAAATTAAAATGTGACTAAATGGCGAGAAACAAGTCCCCATAAAAAAACAACGTAAAACCATCATAATTATATTACATATAATATTCGTTAGAGGAATCAGGCAAAAAAAAAAAAATGACATGCATTGCTTAACAACCAACAAACTTGAGTTACATATCTGATTCAGAATTGAGTATATATGCCATCTATATCAGCAGCAACTACTTGTGGCAGCACCAGATGAGGGAGGCTTTTCCTTAAGAATGTTCCTTTTATTAGCTCCTTTAGACCCTTCGGCTAAGAGGCTAGGTGTATCCAGAATCTGCCAAAAACATAAAAAACCATAACCATTGTTGTTTATATTACTCTTTCTCAAAACAGCAAGACTGTCAATATTCTTTTCAGAATGTTAGCTTGTCAATTCAATCCTTAGCGTTGTTTTTGTGTGAAACTCCTTTCACCGTGCTTGCAGAGTAATTTTGTGCATACATGTAATTTTCTAGAGTGAAAACTTTGTACTTCCCATAGTTTCATAAGTCACGCAGACAAAGATTCACCTAAACTTTGAATAATTGACCATTGTGTTTATCAGTGGGAACATATATTGCTTAACGTACCTTCAAAACAAGCTCTTCAAAGCATTGTTGTACATTGACTCGAGTTTTAGCACTGCATTCAATAAAGAGGCAACCGTATTCCCTGGCAAGTTCTATCCCCTCTTTCTTTGTCACAACTCTATCACTCTCCTGAAAACAAATATTATTATTCACCTGCTCATTAATTCCCTTCATGGAATAACCAAAGAAAAGGGGACATTTCAAATATAATTTGAAAGTCAGAATAAGAAACAACAGTTTCAGCACCAGCATGTATAGCGAACTCCCGAGTCCAAGCAATCAAGATTCAAAACTAGAATCCTACATCTGAGGAGCCACAATGGAAATTCCTTGTGAAGATTGTTTATAAGTTTTAAGCATACCTCCTTAACTTCTCTTTGTTGGTTTTATACAACAACAACAACAATCAAAGCCTTTTCCCACTAGGTAGTGTAGGCTATATGGATTTACTGACACCAATGTGTTCTATCTTTACACATGTCCATAGTTAGGTTATTAATAGATAAATCTTTCTAGATAGTTTTTCCAATAGTTTTCTTTGATCTTCTGGCTTCCCTGGATTAATGAACTCTTCCTATGCTTGCTTATGCTTGTATAGACGGTCCCAAGCCGTAAAAAGAGGAGGGTTGTGTTAGGCAGTTGACAGCCAGTGTAAAAACTTTGTTGAATCTCTTATGAATATGGATCTTTGTTGGTTTTATAAGAAAAAAAAAAATTCTCTGCCCCAACTTTTCCTAATATTTTGCATTAAGTTATCCAAGGTCCTCAGAAAATTTAGAGCATTCTAATTAAGATTTATGACAATAAACATCACCGGTAAACAATCATAGCATGGAACATCAAACACAAATATAAGGGGAAAACCTTATAGCAGCAATCATGATAGATTTCTTCTAATGCCAGCCAGGATTATATGTATAAAGTTGTGTACTTATTACCTAAACACAAAATTTGACATGACTAGAGAATGCATAAGATAAATAACAGTAAGCATGAAGAGAAAGAAAGCATGAGTGTAAACATCCTGAAAGAAGATACCTTATCTAATTTGTTTCCAACAAGCATTTTGATGCAGTCTTGATTCGTTGAATAAAGGTCTACTTCCCTAGCCCATACTTCAGTAAGATTTGTAAATGTATCTCGTCGAGTCACATCATAAACTGCATTAGTTAGAAGAAAAAATGCAGATATTAACAGCTAATTTTTAACTAAATTTACAATATTACATCCACTGGGAGGTGGGGACATTTCTCATTTTCTCAGGACCAATCAACATATTAGGTTTTGCGCTGATATGTCGGCAACTTTTTTGGTGATCTGGAACATCTTTAAAAGATCCAGTTTGGCCATAGAATTACCATATCACAGACAAATTCACATGAAAACAAGAGCATGTCATACATAGGAAGAATGATTCCTGGAATTTTCTAATAAATAATTTGGGTGCACTCTAGGTACTTGAGGGCATTAATACCAGATTATCCTACCTCCATTTATCCTTCACAACAACTGTTCCTCAGTTCTACAATTCTCTAAAAAGGCATCATCAAATAGCACCGTATGCATTTTATCAAAAAAAGAAAAAAAATAGCACCATATGCAAAATTTTGTTACTTTGAAAGGATTACTTCAGCACATGGTTCAATGATGAATGAAATGGACATGCAATTCACAACCCAGTATCTGATGCAGGGAGAGAGGGTCAATCGAGATGATTAGATGATTTTTCAACATTTTTAGAAAGATTATCATAGACAGTGATTACAAATTTTCAAGATTTTATTGGACTGTTTTATCACTTTATGTAATTTTAAAGTAACTGGTATAACTAGACTTCCATTAGAAAGTTTTAGATGATCATTATTTACTTATCAGTGCAGTTTTATTATGCCTACTAAATGGGTGTAAAACAAGATACAAAGTATATTTTGAGTTATGAGTATTATTCCAAGGAGTTTTGTTAGGTCATAGTAAATTACAGAACTTTTTGTTTTTGATAAAAGAAGAAATTTTATTAAGGGAGAAGAATGGTACAAAAATTACAATAGGTCCTCCGAAAAATTAATTTAACAAAGCCTTCTTCCAATCTATTCATGAGGGAGTAAATTAAACTCTTTTTACCTAAAGGATTCTAGGTCACCAACTATAATGATAAGTAGAAAAAAAAATTAGGCTTGAACTCCTCTTATAAATGAACCCACCCACTAGGTCGAATTATCATAAGTAATCACTATACAAATCCAAAATGGGCCAATTTCAAATACTATTTCCAATGCTTGCATAAATATCAAAGAAAGAGAAAAGGGCTAGGAGGTCAGGGATGAGTGCGTGTGTTCTGTTACAGTATGATTTTGCCATTAAAGGTTCTAGTCCTCCCTATTTATGAACTGAAACAAACAGTAGAAGTAAAATTACAGGAATTAACAATAATACATGCCACCTTAACATAATCTGTATTCTCTTCCCTTTCAGATGAATTCTTCTTTCATTAAACATAAGGACCACCTTAACCAGAATGTGTATGGGAATACCTAAATAAGTTTATCCATTAAATATTTACTCTGGGTTGTCATAAAAACAAACTTTTCATCTAGGCCAAAAAAAAAACTTTTCATCCAATCCAATAAATATATGATAGAGCAGGGACTCAAGAAAGAGAGAGATCAGAGAAGAAACATGCCCATAATGATCCCTTGTGCCCCTCGGTAATAAGAACTTGTCAGCGTTCTGAATCTCTCCTGACCAGCTGCATAATAAAACATGTAGAATCAATCAAATATGGCCGCCTATTGTTACCTATACGCAGTTGGGCACAACTAGGCAAGGTGTTCAAGTGAGAGGCATAAAAATGATACATCATGGAATCTAGAGATAAATATAAAGAACAAAATACCTGTATCCCAAATGGCGAGCTTCAGCTTCTTACCACCCACAGTCACATGTTTGATCTTAAAATCAACACCTACATGAGAAACCAAGGTAGACATAAAGCAAAAAAGCCAAAAAAAAAAAAAAAGATACATGCACATTTATAAATTGATAACGGCAAGTAGATTTTGGGGCATGACATCCAAAGCACATCATAAATAATCAGATACTAGCGACCAAGAATAAGAAAAAGGGTGAATGGTGATATTCATTATTCATGAGAATTGGCTTAGTGCATGGCGAAAAGCTGCAGACATGCTTATGAGATCAATTAATATCAAGTCCAACGTATAAATTGGAACACAAGTAGAAGCTTGCAAGTCATTATAGCAAAAGTAGTCTAAAGCCTAAAACTAATAATCCTCTGGAGTTCTTCTCAAATGTATAAACCTGGATTCATCATTAAGATGTTGCAATACCAGGGAAAAAAAAAAACTAACCAATAGACAAACCAAGAGAATTAATGTGAATTTGCTTCCAAAATACCTACCAATTGTGGGGGAGAGATCTTCATAAGTATCGGAGATGAAGCTCAGAAGCAAACTACTCTTACCAACGCCCGAGTCTCCAATCATCAGCAACTTAAACAAATAATCGAATTCGGCCGAAGTCGAATCCATCACAACTCACCTTCGATCAAATGGACCAATAATCAGTGGACCTCACCTGATCAAAATTCGACCACATATATTAATACCCATAATTCATTTCGGAGAAAATAATACCAAAATTACGAGAAATCTTAACACCGAAATCAAATCAATAGCTCATCCTAACTCATTTTCTTCCCCAAGATCTGTTCGATTTCTATGACCACATGAAATTCCCACCGATTTAAAAAAGAAAAATCCAAAATGGAGAAAGAAAGCAGAGAAATTAGACCTGAGAAGTGAAATCCAGAAGGTAGGAGAGGAAATTGAGAGTGAAACAATGGAGCAACAATAGAGAGACGTGTCGGTGTCCGGATAATCGGATCGCTTGTCGAGTTTCTTTCAACTCAGTAGATCCATCATGACCATCAAAGATTATAACTTTTGTCTCGTAAACCCATCCCTAAGTCGAACGTGGTTCTCGCTTTAGAGGAACGCCATAGGAATTAAGAAAAAATATTATAGGGTAATTAATTAAGTAACCTTTCTACGAAAAAAAAAAAGAAAATTGAAATTTATTTGCAAATTCAATTCAAGTTTTGAAACCATGAGAAATAATCAAGAAATTAATCATGCGTCGTACCCTAACGTGTAATTATTAATTGAGTCGCTTGCGTACTTTACATAGGCATTTGTTGATCTTTCCTTTTCAAGTTTTAAGTAAGACAACTTTGTTAAGCTTCTCATCAATTTAGATCCCTTCTGTAAGCTCATACGTGTTATCATTTATTTTCTGATAAACATAAACAGAATCGTGTTCAGCGCTAAGGTCATTAAAAATATAGCTTAAAATTAAGAAAAATGATTAAAAGAATAAATTTTAGATTGAAACTTGTGAGAAGTGGCATCAGTTAGTGAACGAGTAAGAGATGTGATGAATCAGAATCTATTTGTTTGTGTATAAAATATTTTTCGCTATCTTTTTATTACAACTTTTATTCTAGTACAAAATTGATTTCTTTATATTCATCAATTATATAAACAAAAGTTTATATGATGATTAAGTATCTTCATTTTTACAATCTATATTTTTATTAGGCTAAAGTACGGTTTTTGGTCCCATAACTTTTGCTCAAGTTTCAATTTAGTCCGATACTTTTTTTTTTTTACATTTTTGGTGTCATATCTTTTGCTCAAATTCAGATTTAATTCTATGTTGCACTTTTGGTCTCATATCTTTGGGTCAAGTTACATAACTGATTCTATATCTTTTGGTCAGGTTGCATAATTGGTTTCATATTTTTAAGTCGAGTGCAAAATTAATCTTATATCTTTAGGTTAGGTGGGATTGACTGTGAAATTTTTTACAAAAATATGAGATCAATTCTATGATTTGACCAAGATATATAAGATCAAAAGAGATATGTGACTAAATTTGAAACTTGAGCAAAAGATATGAGACAAAAAATGCAATAGAGAAAATTATGTGACCAAATTGAAAGTTTAGCAAAAGTTATGGGACCAAGAGTGTACTTTGACCTTTTTATTATTATTGATCATAAAAATAGTTAAGTGTTTTATTTTTATTCAACAATTTTAAAAGAAAACTGGATTAATTTGTTTTAATTGGTCAAATTAGAGATTCCAAGCGTGCACGCTTTAGTTATAAGTTTCAAAAACTTTTGGACCGATTATCCCAAAAAATATAACTGGACCGAAAGTCCTGTTTCTGTCCAGGCCGAAAAAAAAGGGTCCTGTTTCTTTGCACCTATCTCTTGCTAGCTTTTCAAGAAAAAAAAAAAACCTTCTTTAAAGGAAACAATTTAACTGATAAATTTGAAGCCATCTCTAACGATGAATCAATAAATTGAATGAAAAAATACTCATAAAAAATAATTTATAGTTATAAATTCGTCACATTTGAATTTGAAATTAAAAATATATAACGAACTTTATATAAGTAAATTTTTATCGCGTGTCAAATGGATTATTGGGAAACCTTATATAATAAACATATAATGAATTTTACTTAAGTTTTGTCTTTATATTTAATAGTTTTAGGACCGAAGTGAATTACTATAGAAATATATATAATCAATTTAAACATTATGAAAAATAAATGAGTAAAATGAACTTTGAAATAAAGATATATGATTAATATAAACATTCAACCAAATTTAATATTTGTTTAGAAAAAGGCGCCTCATAATGGTGTTTAGAATCTGTCTGATAAATGTAATACTTTACCATGTGGCATGTGCTTAAACACCATCACCGGCAAATCAGTAAGGCAAAGAGTGAGAATTGTTATTATTATTTTTTAAAAAAGGGAATAGAACATTTTAATAATGTTTAGTAAACCATAAAATATTAGAAATCAGAAAGAAGCATCCTGATCCCGTGATAAGCGGTTCCTAGTGTAGCTAATGCCAGGCAGGCAGCTACTGGACTCCAAGAACTTGAAAACAACTTCAAAACAAACCCAAATTAATATATTATGTTTACAAAAAAACCTACAATTATTAGAGATTTGAATTCCCCGTTTTATTTCATTAAATAAAAAAGTTATTCCTTATCAATCTTTTATTATAAGATTTAAAAAATTATAAATTATAACAAAGTAAATTAAAAATAATCTTAATAATTTAATTATATAACTTTTAAAAAATATTAAAATGATTTTAATAAAAATAAAACCAAATAATATTTAACTACAAGTTTTATTTGTTCATAAGAAAAAAAAAACTACAAGTTTTAGATAATATTATGTTTGATAACAATGAAAAATCATTTTTCTATTACTGTGTTAAGTTTTTATTTCATAACAAACAACGTTTAGTAATTTTATATACTTTAGCTAAATTAAACCGAATATGGAAATCATAATATTAAAATATAGATTAATAGAATGGATTAATCTTCTAAATATATTAGAAATAGACATATTTAACATATATTAACAATATCTCAAATATTGATCACATAGATCTTTTTTTGGTATACATATAAAAAAAAGTGTCACATAAATTTTAGTTATTAGTAGATTTTATATAGGGGCAAAACTTACATCAAGTTCCCTACATCCTTATTATCAAGTTCTTCAACCAACATTTGACACGTGACAAAAATTTTATATATGACCAATTATGATAGAGAGAGAATATTAAACACCATTTTTTGCATGACCAATCATTGAAGAGAAAAAATATAATCAAGACTTATAATTGATAAAACTTGATAGTACTAGTATATAAGAAACATGATATAAATTTTAGGGTAAATTCCACTTTAGTACCCTGTTCTATGGACCAATTCCACTTTGGTACCTTGTTCTTTCAAAAGTGACACTTTGGTACCATGTTTTTTCAAAAATATCATTTTGGTACCCTGTTCTTTCAAAAGTGACATTTTGGTACCCTGTTCTTTGGACCAAGTGACACTTTGGTACCTTGTTCTTTCACTATTTTTTACCCTATTCTATCTTTTTTAGGGTACCAAAGTGTCACTTGGTCTAAAGAACAGAGTACCAAAATGTCACTTCTGAAAGAACAGGGTACCAAAATGACATTTTTGAAAGAACAGGGTACCAAAGTGTCACTTTTGAAAGAACAGGATACCAAAGTGGAATTAGTCTATAAAACAGGGTACAAAAGTGAAATTTACCCTAAATTTTATCCATCTCAATATTATAAAAGACAATTCCCATAACAAAAAAGTGAGTTGTCTGAACTATTTTGCTTTTCTATAAAAAAAAACCGGTTATAAATTGCAAGAAGTTTACGAAAGGGGCCCACAAAACGAATTCTTAAAACTTCTGGCAATTTGACTGTAACGCGCTCGAATGCGCAATACGCACCCTCTTTTTTTTTTTTCTCTTCACACTTCCAAAACTTTCAACTTCAATACATCGCCTTCATCTTCACGAATCACACATTCGCTAACTGTTTCATCCCCAAAGAAAAAAAAAAAAAGCATAAGCCAAAAGACTCATCAAAATCCAAGCCCTCTTTTCCATCGCAAAATTGAGCAACCATACCGTATTTGGAATCTGTGACTTTCTTTTCTTTGATTTCATTGATGTGAGTGATTGATTCAATGGAATCGGAGAAAGGCGTTTCCGGTGTTTCCCTTTTTGGGAATCTATTGAGACCTTCGTGGGCGGTTCTGTTTCTATCGTTTGCTCTGATCGCCGTCGTCTCGCTTCAGCTTCCGTCGATGACGGTTTTTCCGGCATTGCTGCGATCGGTTTCGTCGGAACCGTCGCTTCCGGAGGGACATCGGAGCTGCTCCGGCTATTTTCACGGCGGCGTTCGCGGCGGAAGGAAGTTTGTCATGTCGATCAAGGATTTCGGTGGTGTTGGTGATGGAAAAACCTCGAATACCGAAACGTTTCGGAGGGCCATACGATACATGCAGCGTTTCGGTGATAAAGGTGGGTCTCAGCTGAATATACCAAAGGGGAGGTGGCTCACTGGAAGTTTTAATCTCACCAGTAATTTCACGCTTTTTCTTGAAGAAGGTGCTGTAATTTTGGGTTCTCAGGTGAGCAGAATCCTCTCTGTTCTTGTTTTTTTTTTTTTTCTTCAAACCTGTTTTTATCTGGTTTGATGTGTTTTATTCTTAAAATGAACTTTTTTTATATTTAGATCTCATTTCGAGACTTTAATTGAACAGCATATGGATTCTGCCGTGGCTTTTACAGTTGCAGCCTGGTTCTGCATGTGATGAAGAAAAAGAAATTTTGATGTTTCTATTCAAGTGTCATGGAATTTGGTTGCTCATTTTGCTTGTTTACTTGTTTGTTGCAATTCAAATGTGGCCTATGACTAATGGCTCACTTTTCCTGAGAAATGAAAGTTGAAAAGAGCATTACTTGTGAACAATTTTCCTTTTCGGTTTTAGAAAAAGGAAACTAAAGATATGAGAGAAGTCATGCTTCTCATATTCTTGCATTTTCCTTTTGTTGATCTTTCCTCGTTTGACTTCTTTTACGACTAGTAGTGTCATAATCATTGGCAACCAGAGGAACTGACCAAATAATAATCATGTCTAAAGTCTTATTAAATACATACTTTTCTAGAGGTTATTGTAGCTTTAACTATACTTCTGGAAGTTTGATGTAACTATGATCTCTAAGCATATCTTTGCGACCATATGGTGATGTAGACAAGTGATTTTCAGTTTGAATTTAAGTTTTGTTCTGTTTACTTATTTCGTCCCTGTTTTGACCGATAATGCTGTGCTAAATCTAAGTCCATCCCTCAATGGGATTAATGGAAACCATGTACTCACTAGTCAAGCTCTTGGTGAAATGATTTTATTTGAATGCCTTTTTAATCATTTAAAAGTTTTCACTTTTTAGGATCCGAAAGAGTGGCCTATAATTGAGCCATTGCCTTCTTATGGAAGAGGGCGAGAGAGGTTAGGAGGAAGACATATTAGCCTCATACATGGAAATGGGCTTCAAAATGTTGTCATTACAGGTGCAAGAACTCGTGCTTTTTTGGAAGTGTTTCTTTTCCTTTTTATTCATTTGCTGTAATCACAAAGTAATCAGGGGGAGAACTAAATCTTAGAGAAATGAGAGCAATAAGTTTTTTGAAGACGGTGTATAATGATGTTGTTTTAATTGACGGGTTCAGAAGACTCATCATGTTTGTTTTGATTTTCTTGGATCTCGACTTGACTATGAAGACAAAAGTAAAATATACATGATTATAGAGTGTTTTCTTGAAGTGATTGCTCTCCTAAAGAGAAATTAATTAAAACATTGTTATATAAAGTTCTTATATGTTTGTCAAGATTCTTCCAATCAAAATATTTATTTGCATTCTCACCTTGATGATTGGTTGTTCAAAAGATTGTCTTTTATATTCTCTCTTTATCATGATTCGTCATGTAAAACAAATTTAACGTGTTTTATTTTCATTGAAAGATTTTATAGTAAAGATATGAAGAGCCTTATATAGAAAAAAAATAAATATTTGGATCCAATTCATCATAATGGGAATAACCAAGGAACTTATTTAGCCTAGAAATGTCACTTGGTTAAAGATTGTTCATGGGCATTAAAATAGTTATATGATTTTTCAGGACAAAATGGGACAATCGATGGTCAGGGAAAGATGTGGTGGGAACTTTGGTGGAATAGAACATTGGAGCACACAAGAGGCCACCTTCTTGAACTAATGAACTCGGACAATGTTCTCATATCAAACCTCACCTTTCGAAATTCTCCTTTTTGGACCATTCATCCTGTTTACTGCAGGTTTGGCTTCCTGACTTTATGTCTCTTTTATATATGACTTAATATGACCTCAAATGCTTATTTGAAACTTTTTTTTTTTTATTTTTTATCAAGAAAGCATTTCTAGTTTCTCCATGCCAAGAGCTTTCAGTTTTTTTTTTTCTTTTGGTGTGTGTGTGAAATGTAGTTCAAATTCTTTAGTCGCAGTTTCTTACAGTTCAGAATTGTGTTCAGATCTGGTTCTAGGTGTTTATATATCTTGAGACACATCCAATTAAACTAAACTATTTTAAAGTTGAATGATATGTAATTTTTTCATCCGTAGCTTTGTAACTGCAAAAACTCTATGTAGCTAATAATCAGCTTAATTGTTTCAGTAATGTTGTTATCAAAGGGATGACTATCTTGGCTCCTCTTAACGCTCCAAATACCGATGGCATAGATCCAGGTATGCTTTCTTCTACTTTTTGTTCTGTTTTCTTGCTTCACTTTCACTTCTTATGAGTAAAATCAAGTGGAGGAAAAAAATGGCGGACATGTTATATTTACTCTTGTGAATTTCCTTTTTAACTTGATTATGCAGATTCAAGTAGCAACATATGTATCGAAGATAACTACATCGAAAGTGGGGACGATCTCGTTGCCATCAAGAGCGGTTGGGATCAATACGGAATCACCATGGCCCGTCCCAGCACTAATATTGTAGTGAGGAGAGTTTCTGGCACCACACCAACTTGTTCTGGTGTAGGAATAGGAAGCGAGATGTCTGGTGGAATATCAAATGTAACCATTGAGGATTTGCATGTTTGGAATTCTGCAGCCGGTGTGCGTATCAAATCTGATAATGGTAGAGGAGGGTATGTAGCAAATGTCACCATAAGTGGCATAAGAATGGAGAGAGTCAAGATACCCATCAAGTTCAGCAGAGGCTCAAATGACCATCCGGATGATGGATGGGACCCAAAAGCTTCCCCAAAGTTTCAGGGCATTTTAATCAGCAATGTGATCAGTGTAAATTCTACGAAAGCTCCAGTTTTGGAAGGTATAGAAGGTGCTTCATATGAAGGCTTGTGCTTCAGAAACATCACTTTGCTTCACATACGCTTCTCTCAAACATGGCATTGTGAATATGTTTCAGGCTTTGCCTCTGAGGTTTTTCCGGTGCCATGTCCTGAGCTGCAAAACAATGCCACTTCATCTTGGTGCTCACCTTAGCTTCCTGATCTTTTCCATGAATGGGTCACTCAAGAATGGTTCCATAATTGCAACATGATTGGAAGAATGAAGGAACTTCTTTTGGTTTCAGATCAAAATTATGGGTTTGGCTGAATTAGCCTTAACTAAACCCACATGGATTATGGATGTGATCTCTCTGCCATGATTGGCATGGTTGGATGTATGACAGTAATGATGGGTTCTGATTGCAAGATGCTGAGTACCATTAATTGGACTGATATCATGCACTCATGCTCCCTCCTTCGCAGAATTGGATCATCTTAAGTGTGATATCATGCATTCATGCTACCTCCTTCACAGAGTACCACAAATTGCATTAAATATCAGACTTGAGAGTTTCTAAATCCCTGTAGTAGCCATAGATACCCACTTGTAGACCACCTTATTTTCATGAGAGGTGTACTGGATGAACCATTTTGTCCTAATTTACTGATGATGTACAGGAAATTTTGGTCTTGGGGAAGAGGATGAAGTTGAAAAAACAGAGTGACTAGCCAATGTAGAAAAACAATTTTGATTGATCCAATAGTACAAGCTCATTCTTTTGATGTGATGTTCACACACACCTTTTAGTCTTTTACTCAAGATGTCATTGTCTGTTAGTTATGTAGATATTTTTAACTTGTCTATTTACTCTTGACAAAAGTTACTGCCTTTTTTGGTAGATCATTTCTACTTCCTTTAAGATTTGGTCAAATTACATTAGATAACTTCCTTTTATGTTTTAAAAATTACATGTAATATTCTTGATATTTTATAAGAAAGTACTAAAACTTCATGTTTCATTATTATTTGTTTTTTACTAAATATGTTAACTTTCAATTCAATATGAAGTCCTTCTAAAATAATTAAATTATTTAACTATCTTTGTTATGATTTTATTTTTAGGAATATAATATCGAAGTTTTATACCAATTTAATTATTTTTAGTATTATATTGGAAATAAACTAGCAATCTTAATCTGTACAAAAACTCAAAGTTGTTTTAGAGGGAAGGTAATTATAATTTTCCAAATAATAGGGATATAAAATGTAACATGATTAAGTCGCTAAGGACTTGGGTATAATTTACTCAAATTTTGGATCCTTTTTTTTATACTAATGTCCTACACTATTGCCTCTAAGTTTTTATATGTTTTATAATTTCTTCTCAATAATATTATTTTGAAAACATTATTTTGCTAAATTTTATTTAATTGCACCTAAATCATTAATTAAAGGCAGGATTAACAACAAAAGTAATTCTAGAACAAAATTTTTTTAAAAAATCAAGACAGGTTATACCCTTTACCCTTGAAGGCAATGGAATTAGGCGACTAGCTCCTAATAACATAATTATCAAACGCTTAATCAACAGTTAACTACATCAATTTTATGAAAATGAATTTTGAATTATAATAATGTACATAATGTGCCTTTATACTTGGTAGTTATACGGATCTGACCTTAGGATCATGATTGACAGTGTAGTAGTTTCTATAATTTATTATCTTCACTGTCAGTTTTGAATTTACCTTTTTCCGTTGCCTTGAACGCAAAGGGTTTCATCTCCTTCCAACGTTACATCAATAACTCAACTTCCACCTTGAATAGAGACTTGGCCTAAAAATTGACAAGATATCTCATTTCAAATTGACCACTGAAAACTGTATAGCTATATGAACTGAGATGATGGTCCAAATTTGGAATTTCAAAAAACCAGAACCGTAAGATTCAAAATGTCCATCTGAATTGCAGTGCTGGATATATAGGTCCAATAGGACATTGAGCCCACCCGATATTCTGCATTTATATTACTTTCAAGCAATGAGCTTCTTATATCACACTTCACTACAAAGGCAGTAGTGAACTCCAAGACAGTCATAACTTGCATTTTTTGCAAACTCTAAATACAAAAGTTTACATATACTGAAGAAGACAGACTATTAATCCAAAACCAAGACCTGGAAAATGGTACCTAATTGGAAAGGTGGGATGGATTCTTTTGATCCCCATTTCTTAATGTTCTTCTTTGTTGCCTTCACAAGCATAATAAATCTTTGCTTGGCAGATTGTAGTAATTTGCAGGATGTGTGTCCTGCAGCAACAAATGAAGAACAGACCATATTCATCAATGGCATTCCCTGCAAGAACCCAGCAGATATAATGGCTCATGATTTCAAGAACATGGATTTAAGCAAGGCCGGTGCTACCGACAAAATTTCTCAATCCTCAATGAAGATTGTCACTGCTGTGGAGTTTCCAGGTCTGAACACTCTAGGACTCTCAACTGGTAGAACAGACATTAATGTCGACGGCATTGTACCGATCCATTATCATCCAAGAGCTACTGAGATGATCTATGTCACTCAAGGGATAGTGGTTGCTGTATTTCTTGACACCCGAAACCAGCTTTTCCAGAAACTTCTCAATGTAGGAGACGTGTTTGTGTTCCCCAAGAGTTTGTTCCACTACTGTCTGAATCGCGGTTCTGACGTCGCCATTTTCTTGTCAGTGTTCAACAGCCAAAGTCCAGGGTTGGAACCTGGCACTGCCTCACCTTTAGCTGCCACCACAGATTCATTACACAATCTGATCCCACTTTCAGCTTCACAAGTTCATGACATTACCAATTTTACTTTGCCAGCACTGGACAGCATTTTCAGTTAGCTACTTCAGATTGTTGTCACATGACATCCTCTCTCTCTCTCTCTCTCTCTCTCTCTCTCTACATATATATATATAAAATTCCAAATTCATATTTCAGAGTTCTATTTTCTATTGGAAGTCTGCTCTGTGCATGTGGACTTAGTGATGACATAATTTCACCGGTATTGTATGAAATAAATATAATTAGACTTAACTAGACTTAGTTCCCATATTCATTGCCATTTTTTAAACAGTAGTTCGCTAAGCCAGTACAAGGTAGAAGATTCACAAAATTGAAATATTATCAAGGCCATAGCTAGCTGAATTTGTATCAGTGGAAATAACAAAAGAATTAATCTCAAGCTGAATTTCGCCACTTACAAGCATGAATCTTTCAATTCATTTCAACTACAAAATTAGTCTATGCTCTATACATATATTCCTCGTATATAAACTATGACACTCTTCCCTCCCTAGTGAACTGTGAGCCTGAAAAGTTGAAAAGACTTAAGAATCTCAAAAGCAAGACAATTGGAACAATTTAAAAAATATATATTGCACTAACTGTATGGAAATGGTAAGAATGCTGAGATTGTCGAGAATGCCCTCCCATGGATAAGAAATCTGGATATTTACTCAATCTTCTGTGATCAACTTAAAAGTATTTCCATGTCTGGTGGCTCAACAAACAAATACAAGTTTTCTCCTCTTATCTTCTCCATTCTATCTCGAGTATAAACTACGCTTCAATATATTTATAGCAACAATTGACTCCTGATAAGTGCTGCTACTTTGATAAGAATATGTCCCAACCTAAGTTTGACATTTGAAAGCTATAAAAATTCTTAGGATGGAAGTCCTAAAGCCAGTGTTATCACAGAACATAAGCAGTGTCAAGTTACCGATACGGTCATCTTATTCGTGACAGTCTTTTTCGCTTCCGACTCTTCTTCTTACGAGGAACACCACTCTTTCCACTACTGCTATATGGATGAAGAGCCAAAGATAATGATCGTTTGCCTATGTAAGTTCTGCCTTTCTTGGAGACCCATTTCAAAGGCATCTTGTTCACTACCATGACAATATCACTAGAGTTATTGAGTTCAACGAGTTTTTGGATTTGATCTAGCATCTGGTGGGTCCAAGCCGTTGATAGATCCAATGCAACTGAATCATCCAGTGGTTTTCTCCACAGATCCATCAAAACCTCTTTAAACGATTGAAAAGACAAGGGTTGTTGGGAGCCTTTAAGATTTTCACAAATCATGTTCACCTTGATTACATGCTTGCAATGGTTGCCTTGCATTGACCAAGAACAATCACAGAATGCAAATTCTGACCCCGGATTCCACACCAAATGTGTTACATTGCTGTCCTTCTGGCTAACAACTTTGGCAAAGAGGTGGTTTTTATCATCCAAGGTAAAGGAAGAATCTGGAATATGTAGTGCTCGATGCCATGATGTAGAAGCAATGTATTCCTCCTTTACACTCTGGAAAGAATCACTTTCATCGGCAAATCGGTCAAGCCAGTAGCTTGAATGCAACTCAGTTGTTAACTTATGCACTAACCAATCAACCCTTTGCAGTGCTCCAAGATGTGAATCATCAAAAAGTTTGGCCTTCAGTTTCACATGATAGGCTTCTATGGCACCAGAAGCTTCTTGACTTGCTAGTGGATGGGTTCTCATTGTTGAAAGCCACATTTCTGTTGAAAAGATGAGAGAAGGGAGAAGGAGGAGAAAAAAAAAAACCAAATTAATGAACCATCACAGAAAGAAGCAAAATTTTCAAGAGGATTTCATCCATGATAAATGGATGTCAAGAATGAATGCCATATAGCCAATGTGTTCAACAGGGCAAGCAATTATTTTAGTGCCACTGTGAATGCAATAAGATAGAAAGAACTTCAACTAACCAATCTTGGGTAACCAGGAGGCTTTGAAATATTCCATGAAGGCAGTTTGGTCAACAAAATCCATTATGAATGTTTCCAAAGCAACAGATGGATTAACTCCACCCCAAATGCTGTACACTACCGTCCCAAGTCGTTTGAAAATCTCCCGCTGAACCTCAATGCTACTGCATTTCCTGACAATATTCCTTAGCCATGATCTCCGAACTCGCCAAAGTGAAAAAAGGATAGGACAGTGAAATGTGTCTCTGTAAATGCAGTCAATATACAATACTAATAAGACAAGTATTTATACATTTAATATATCAAACTCATTTTTTTATCAATTAATCCTACCTCAAAATGTCTATATCAGCAGCAGCATCATCAATTAAAAATCCACTGACTTTCCATCCAGGTTCAACAGTATGAGCTCGACCAATCAAAGCTTTCAGCCACTTCGACACATCAGGCTTTGCAAAGCTACGCGTGATGACCCATGCAACAGGAAGTGCATGATGTCTTGAATCAAAAACAAGTAGCGTGAACAAGGGATACTGCCATTAAGAAAAGTAAGCTAAGTGCAACAAAACAAATTCCTTTACCAATCTTAAGGAAAGATTAAAAGCCAAGAATGAAAAGTAATTACTTTAAGTCTTTTTATGCCAAAGGTTGAATCAGCAGCAACAAGACTTCGATGACCAAAACGGATCATTTGTTGCAGCTGCCATTCTGTTTGGATCCCCAAGATAAAAGGGTCAGATTCTGAAGTGTCCTGATAAAAAAATACAGACTTCTTATTACGTTCAACCCACATGCGAATGCTGGCTTGATCATCCAGATCCAGCTCATGAGTAGATCTTTTG
This sequence comes from Chamaecrista fasciculata, assembly GCA_003254925.1. Taxonomy (NCBI): domain Eukaryota; kingdom Viridiplantae; phylum Streptophyta; class Magnoliopsida; order Fabales; family Fabaceae; genus Chamaecrista; species Chamaecrista fasciculata. Next base: position 124,467 of record QANZ01042174.1, read on the forward strand.
ATAATCATCCCTAGTTTGTGAACATACTGGGAGGCAAGGCTATTGACTTTTGCGTTAGAACCACAATAACGTTGAATTCCCTCAATGTGTTTTTCCAAGATATTCTCTTCAGGAATGCCCAAATAAATCATAGACATTGTTTGCTGCTGAATTTCATTACATATATATGGAACTTTTATGGCTCCAGGCCCAATTGCATCTCTGTCAAGTGGTCCATGGCAGACAAAACCAGACTTGTTAACATGGCGTCTCTCGTTGTATACAATAAGTGCAAGTGATGGACGGGCATAAAGACGTTTGATAACAAAGTGACAAATACAACCCCTCATTGATTGAGGTCTAGCAGCACGGTTTCGGGTGTTAAGCCGGTATCTTCTACTAGGTAAAATACCTCCACCTTCCCCATAATTTTCTGGACCAAATGAACACCAATACCTTCATAAATAAAAGACAACATAAGTATACGAAACCTGGATATGAGTAAGGTAAATTTCTCAGAAATTACTGGAGCAAAAGCAATAACAAAAAAAACAAAGCAAGAAAAACCTTGAAAAAAAAACCACTACATTTGAAATGAAGCATAAGGGGAAAACTATGGTAGAAACTTACAGCCTGTACTCAAGATACTCATCATCCTTGTACTCCTTCAAGCTGCCCATTGATCGTTTTCTTGTTCTCTCAATGTGAAATTGTGTTGGGCATTCCACATTAGAGCATTCACCAATCATAAAAGAATCAACTCGTTCATAAGGAATAAGGGCTACTTCATCATGGTGCTCAGAGTTTCCAAACTTCGTCCAATTCAAGTCAGAAGCACAGAATTCCTCCTCAAGTGGATCTTGCAAGGGAATGTTGGCAATTGATTCAATTATAGCCATGCTCTCAAGGATATAATCCCCTTACTCACTTAAATATTCACAGCTACATCTACATAACAAAAATATTGAAGAGGTTCAATCTTTTCTACTTTAAAAGAGCAAGTTGTTTACAAATTTGTTTTCTGAAATTGCCCTTGTGATCTTTCTATTTCTACAACAAATATCTGTAGTTGAAAAGGACTAAAAAAGGACAAAATTGACAACATAGCCACTTGGGCAACACAACCCCCTTGGAAAATCATTGCGTCTTTCTCTTTAATTGCTCTAAAACTCAAGTCATAACATTTGGCACCCATAAGGAAAAGTTACATCGTCTCAATCTTTAGTAACCTTTAAGTTCCAACAAAACAAAAAATGACTCCAAAGTAGGGCTGACCGTATTCACAATCATCACCGATGAAATTGCCGATATGTGATTACTTCAATTACAGTACTTAATAAAAGAGATTTGTGGAAACGGGCAGCAAGATGTCAATGTCTTCATTCCAATCACAAGATGATACAACCATTAAGTTAATTTTATTTATAAGTTATAACTATATATGAGATTGCAGTTAGGATGTGCGAAGAAAGATGAACATCACAAAATGCAGACGAATTCACGAAAATTTTAAAAGAAGGAAGCAAAACCTGAAAGAAGCAGAGACGAAGAGATTAGCGACGACGACAAGCGGCGTTGTTGGGATAAATATTCTGACTAACAGGCGTTTTCCGACTTCTCTCGCTCGTTGCTCCTCTCCTCTCACTTGCGCCTTCTCTGCCTTTATCGACAGAGGTTAGGATTGGGGCTTGGCAAGAGGTTAGTGTTTTTTATTTTTATTTTTTTTGTGTAAATTACACTTTAGTACCCTGTGGTTTGACCCTATTTCACTTTGGTACCCTGTGGTTTGAAACCTGACACTTTGGTACCCTGTGGTATTCTCCATTAACACTTTGGTACCCTTTGGAGCTATTTTGTAATTTTAACCATAACAAATTTTGCAAAAATTACATATTGACCCCAAATAATTTTAAATAGGTCCCTAGATACATATTATCTAGGGACTAAAATGAAAACTTTAAAAAAAATTTGGGGTCAATATGTAATTTTTACAACATTTGTTATGGTTAAAATTACAAAATGTCTCCAAAGGGTACCAAAGTGTTAATGGAGAATACCATAGGGTACCAAAGTGTCAGGTTTCAAACCACAGGGTACCAAAGTGAAATAGGGTCAAACCACAAGGTACCAAAGTGTAATTTACCCTTTTTTATTTTTAAATAATTTATAGGCAAAAGACCCTTTTGTGCCCCTAACATTTGCGGTCATTTTCAATTATGCCCCTAACGTTTCATTTATGTCAGTTGTGTCCCCAATGTGAAACGTTAGTTTCAATTATGTCATCAACTTTGACTCAATGTTGATGTGTTAATTTTTTACTTGTGTGTCAATTTTTTGTTCTAAATTAAATATGTGGCAAGATAACTGGATAAATAAAACATCCTTGATTTCTTTTTTATCCACCATGACATTTTCTACGTGGATTTACATTTTCTAAACAAAAAAATTACTACCCTAAATTTTTTTTGACATCTTCATCTTCATCTTCATAAGCCTTGTACCAGTCAAAAACCTTAAATTTCCCTAGCTTTTTTTCTTCACCTTCGAGTGCGCAAGAGTAGGGTTCAAAAACCTAAAACCCTAAACTTTATTCACCTTGGGGGCATAATTGAAACTAATGGTTCACATTGGGGGCACAACTGACACAAATGAAACGTTAGGGACATAACTGAAAATCATCGCAAACGTTAGGGGCACGAAAGGGTCTTTTGCCTATAAAGAAGCATAAGTTTTAACTTTTAAGTATTTAAAGAACAAATGCTTTAATTATATATATATATATATATAATCACAAACTTATATCGTTTCAGAGATTTTGAAGAAAGAAATAAAAGAGGAAAATCCAGTGAAAGAAATGTATGCATTACCAAAAACGGTGAAAATTGTTTACTGAAAGCAAAATACCCATTATATTAATATTTTGTTCTTCTAGTGATAAACTCCTTCTTTTGACTAGAAATTCACTAAATTTTATTTCTTGTTCCCTTTTTTTTAAAAAAAAAAATTGTGTGTATTATAAATCATTTGCTGTATAAAAGAAGTTTCAATACAATTGAACCATTTGGCGTAGTCAATTTTGTCTTACTATTTATTTAGACTATCTAAAAGTCTTAACTGATTACTTTCTCTTAAAATTCACTTCTGAGTCATGTTTCAAAACATATTATCTGACGTTTTTATACCATACAGAAAAACCTCTTTAAATCAAACAAAATTATATATAATTTAGCAATATAAAAACTTTGAGAACACATATTACATTAGATTATTCTGCAACATGGATGTAGTAGTGAAATGTGACAAACAAGAATTCATAAGAACAAAGCTATATAAGAAACAAAAATCTGCTCCCTCTTAGTGCATTATACTTAATAGAATCCAAACAATGCAAAGTTAAAATTGACTAACTTCATGAAAAAAGAAAAAAAAACATCATGCATGATGCTTTTTCAAAAAGTACACCTAGAAAAATTAAACCACAGATAATTAACTAAAAATCATGAAGCTAGCTAGACTTTGAAGAACTTCCCACACCAAGAAAGTCTATGAATGAAACAGTATTCTTTAGCTTTTTAACCTGTCCTTCCATGTTTGGCAACTCAGAAAATCCTACTGAGGTATCACATGGAGCCTTGCCTTTCTTGCACTTGATGGGAAAATCTTCAATTCTATGGCCGCCATAATTATTGGAGTTTGAGAACCTTTGAGGTAGAGGAACAACCTTACCGATACTCGGAATTCCGGGTGCTGTAAAACTGTTATAACTAGTAAGCATACAAGAACCATGATGACTTGAAGCACTTGAGTCGTTTTTGTGAGCCTTATAAGTGTTATTCTTATGATTATTGTTATTAGTAGCTAAATCTGATGAGAGGGTTGATAACAATGATTCTGAGGAATCAAATATAGGAAAATGATGATGACTTGAAGACATACCAAAGGTGCTCATGTTTCTGTCGTTTTGGAACATGAAATTAATCTCTGAATTAGGTTTATCGTAAGTGGTTGAGGAGTCAAGCATAGGAATATGATGATCATCATCATCATTGTTGTTGTTATGGATGATGCTTCTATGGCCACCACCGCCAAAAAGTGCGAAGCGATCTCTCTTCCTTCTTGCCATTAATACATGGAAGTGGTTCTTCACAGCATTGTCAGTTCTTCCTGGTAAGTACCTTGAGATTGCAGCCCATTTGTTTCCCTTTACTTTTTGAAGTGCTAGCAGCATTTCTTCCTCTAACTCTGTGAATGGCCTTTTCACTATGTTTGAGTCTAGTTGATTGTACCACCTCAATCTGCAACTTTTCCCTATAAAATTGGAAACCCATTTCTTGTTTAATTGGGAAGATCACTTGGTATATCAAAAGCTCAAAACTTTAGGCCAAAAGCTGTGCATAAACTCTATTATGATCTCTAACAAAGTGGGAAGTCATCAAGTCATAAATAATGTCATTTTCTTACCTGACCTTCTATCAAGATGTTCTGATACTATATATCAAAACCTCAAAACTTATGGCCTAAACATGATCTCCAACAAAAAATGAAAAGTCATAAATAATTTCATCATCTTCTTAATTACCTGATCTTCCATCAAGATGTTCTGCAATAAAATTCCAATTCTGGGGACCATATTGCTCCACAAGTTGTTTTAGTTTCTCATCTTCTGCTGGTCTCCAATGGCCTCTGTTACAACTCTTTCTACTCTCACTACTATTGTTTCTGGGCATTATTATGTCATATAATATAAATAAACCAAGATGGCAGATTATAAGTGAAAAAAAGAAGAATGATGAAGAGAAAGATATAGGAGAAAAGGGTATTAAGAAAAAAAAAGGATTGGTCTTTAGGATAATTTGATGGAAAAGTCCCTTTAGTTGTGACTACAAGATAAGGAAAGCATGTACAAATTCTAAACCTCTCTATGATCCAAAAATGGATATATGATGCTTATTGTATCTGACGAAATCCCACTTTCAAACATCCTCCTTACTGTGTGATTCTTCAAGTTAGGAAGTATTTTGTTTCATGCAGTTTATTAGAGGCTTCAGATATGGAAGTTCATTAATGCATGTCTGTTAGAGTGAGTGGGGGTCAAAAACTAGAGTAAACCTATTTTTGGGTCCCTGAATTCATTTCAAAATTATAAGTTAGTCCCTAGATATTGGAAATACACTTTTGTCCTTAATTTATTTTTACAAACATCAACTATTTAGTCTTTGAAACATTATTTGTAGGGATAGTTTATGTTTATAAAAAAGCAAGGGATTAGAAAGTGTATTTTCAATATCTAAGGATTAAATCGTAGTTTTTGAGGATCAAAAAGTATATTTTCTCCAAAAACCAACTTGAGGGTATGCAAATAGAAAGTCTTCTGAGCACTTAAGGCGTACAACTGTGTCCATTATGCAGACTTGGGAATAAAACAAGCATTTTGCCTATATAAGCTTCCTTGTTTAGGTATGGTGTGGGACTTTCATGCTTCATGGACCTGCAATATAATCATAACAGGAAATCCTAAAATTAAACCAGCAAAGTCAATTTGTATTGCCTTGATATTGCATTATTTAATCCCAAGTTGTTTAAAACAAAGCTGAAAAAGTCTGTTCCTTCTGTTCTCACCCAAAGTTGTTACAATATTCAATGTTAATTTACCTTGTATTTCATCCCACCATGTGATCATTTAAAATCTGTTGGGTTTAATTGAAGAGCCAGGAAAATGAGATTTTAGTGGAGGAAAACAATAAGTGTTTGTAAGCTTTTGTAGCACTCATGAGTCTCACCGATGAACTGATAGTTTACATGTGACATCAATTTGACTCTAGAATTAACAAAATTTTAATATATTGGATATAATCCTTATATTTTTCAAGTGGGTTTCCGTACTCCCCTTTTCAAGTTATATTCTACTTATATAACAAAAAAAGAGTCATGCTAGTAAACTAATATTTTAGTCCCTAAATTATATAGGTGCTATCATTTTAGTCCCTGATTTTTTGACATACTTAATTTAATCCCTAAAAATTCATGACTCATTGCAAGTTAGTTTCTTTATGAACACTTTATTATCTTTCTATGAGCACTTTATCATAGTATAACTCAGTCTTTGAAATGACTAAAAATGCAATGAGTCATGAACTTTTAGAGACTAAATCAATTATTTTAAAATTTCGAAGATTAAAATAACAGGGTCAATATAATTAGGGATTGAATGGATAGATTACTCATTTTTGAATAATTTCAATGACAGAAGATCAGAGACTGTGTATGTGTTTTTTATGTGTAAAAATGCATCTTTTGTGACAGTTTTTACCTATGTAGGTTGTAATTGTAGAGAATAGAGATTCTAGCCATAAAGTGGGTTCTCAAGTCTCAACTGATTGAGATTCTAGACCCCACAATATCAAAATCTTGTCCTTCTATGTAAAAGCCTAGTAGTGCACATAACACAAGCCATATTTTTTCCATTAGTGACATGACCACCGCCATAATTAAGGTTATTTACAAGAAAACGCTGCCTTCTATAATATATACTCTTTTTTTTACTTGGAATAAGATTAATATCTTTGTATATTTAGAGCTCTAATCAACTTCTTTTGCAACTATAATTTGTAAATTTAGAGGTCAACATCATGAATCCAAAACCCCAATGAAACAAAAACAAAAACTTCAATGTTTGGGAATGCACCCACCCATACTTATTTAATAATTTCTGAACTATGAAGCTGATTCATGTTGTCCTTTAATGGTTCCAAACTAATTCACATCTGCAATTAATGAGTCCAATATTCTATAGAAGTAGTTGAAAACTTCATAGAGGTAAATATGACAGGTCAATTGTTAAATCACGGTCTATACTTTATGGTAAAATTGTGCTAGTGAAATTTGATCATAAATGGATCAGGAAAAGAAAAATAAGCTTGAAAATAAAAACTTAATTGGTCAAATTTACCAGTTTCCTACTTTGGTAATTTAGAAAATGAGCAAGTATACAATTTGATCTCTGAAAAATTTAAGAATTGATAACTTAGTCCTTGAAAGAGTAAAAGTCTAGTTTACACACTTCAATTTATTAAAGTAGTGAAGATAACACATTTAAACCTGTTTTATGGGGACTATTTTGAAAAGACATAAGGATTAAAATGTATTAGCTACATGATTTTCATGGATAAAAGAGTGTCAACCGAGGGATTGAATTGTTTTGGCTTGTGTATCTTTTAAAAACTAATTTATATGTTAACTCTTTTAGAGAATACTCAAGTGCCTTTGGCATCCAATGACTTTTTCGTTAATTTGTTGGTCCCCTGATATGTCGTTATCCTCACTTCTGTGAATCACAAACAAAATCTCTGCATCTTAGTATTTACAATGTTGATTTAGGTTGTAGGCAGAGCGGATTGCAATGGTCTAAAATGGTTTTACATCACGAGGCTTTTGTAACTCAAGTTATGAGTAAGCACTCCCTCCCCCTTATTTTTTTATTTTGGAATTCTAATTTTGAAGTTCATGTTGATATGCTTTTATTTATTTATTTATAGGCATAACTTTAGCCCCTTTTCATGGTCTTCTACAATTAGATGAATCCACCGTCCCAGAAGATATGCCATTTCTACTAAACTAGAGGGAGTTGAAAATTGAAATTTCTTACCTTTCTGTGCCAAGAAAATAGGGTAGCATTTTCGGTATTGATACTTCTCTGATACAAACAATAATATAAACCATAAATTGATTTTATGCAAAAGATTATTGATTTGTCAGATTAAGACAAACAATAAAAGTAACATAATTTGTGCAGACAGATGCGGGAAACATTCCAGATATGGTGTCTTCCTCCTGGTGAAATCAAACTTCGGTCTATAATTTTTTAATGTAGAAGTCCTTTTCCTTTGGTTTGGCAACATTTGACAACCAACATACCGTTCTTTGTTTGCTTACAGAGTGATGATTTTTGCCTAGAGAAAGTGACAGCTGAGCAACTCCTCAGCTACCAAACCTTTTCGAACCCCATGGGATAGGTCGATATGATCATCACATGATTCTTTCTTCCTCAAAATATCAAAAGCAAAATTGGAGGATATGAGAAGATGAGTACAGAAAAAGGGGAACACAGGGGATTGTAAAATTTAGAAGCTGCGCCTAATACACAAAGTAATAGTGAAGTATATAACTAAGCCAAAGGTCACACTATGAACCATTCTCTTCTTACAAATGAAGGTAGAATAGATTGCTTTGGTTTTGGTCATCTCAACTGAAACCACAATGCTATTTTAATGATCAAATACATGATAAAGTGTATAGTACTAATGGATATCCCTCTACAAGCCATGAGAGAAGGAAGCTGGTAAAGAACGGCATCGAATTATTTTTACATGGTAGTTCAAAGATCGAAGGTGTCGTGCAATCAGCTCCAGCCTGTCAAGCCTAACCTGTCAGCAAGATTGTACATAACCAATTGATCCCAAATAGGACCAAAAAGGCGTTCCCCTCCAATGGCAAATGTTAGAGCCCAGGAACAGAGAAGGGCAGCAAATACAGAAAACCCAACTGCTGATGCTACAACATCTGCACAATGATATCAAAGAAATTTAAATAAACTGAGAGCAAGAAAGTGGCTCCAAAACTATGAAAGAGATTCATTCTATACGACAACTAGATCTGCTCAAAACCGGTAAACCGGCACAAAGACAAGATTCAGCCACTCAGACCACTCCCCCCGTACATAAAGCTATTTATACTTGTAAATGCAGCTTTGCAATTTCAATGTGATTGGAAACAATTAGTATCTATTCTCCTTCCCTGTGTAATGAGACTTTTTTTTTTTTTTGGCCAGATCCTGTGTAATGAGACTTAAATAAACAAGCTCCACACAAAAAACTGTCATGCCTTTTACAAACATAATATGAGAGAAAGATTTGTTTGCAAGGTTCAGCAGAAGCATGATGCTTCTTATAAACAACATACAGAACATAATCCAAATTCTAAATTTGTAAAAATATTATTCAGTAAATAGGCACCATCTCCTCAACTGCTAGGATGATTGTCATTTGTCAATCAACTATCTACGCACCCTTATTTTCTAAGTTAAAAGGGAAATTTCAAAGGTATGCTATAAACTTCGAAAACATGATACTTCCAGCAGATACCTACTTCACCACTTAACTAGATTACCATCTCCGATCATGCACAATCATGAATCATCTAACAATGAAAGGTGAAGAAGGTTACAATAAGCAGTAAGTAAGAGTTCCCTCAATAGCCCTTAAATGATCAAACTGGGTTCTCAGTCTTTAGCAGTTTAAGGAATAACATTATAGCATCTGGCGTCTAGGTCTTTTTCATGTTTACAGCATCTGGCATCTTTTTCATCAGATCTAGATTTCGAGATAGGAGGTTTGATATGCAAGAACAGTGTTTTGGCAACTGTACATCATTTATTATTGACATTTTCTTTTCTCTTCATCACTAGTTTACTATAACCAAAACGCAATACCTCGAACTTGGATCCCCTCAAGTGAGTCTCCCACTTGAGGGTCCTGAAGTGTGAGACAAGAGGGGATTATTTAAGTGAAAAGCAGAGTTTTATTTTTGCATTTTCATCATCTACTCTCTCCTCTTGTCTCACACTTCAGGACCCTCAAGTGGGGCACTCACTTGAGGGGATCCAAGCTATAGGTGAATTCACGATGATTAGAGACAGTGTAAAACAGAAGGAACTATTTATTATTAGACTTGGACACGGGTGACTAGGACTCATTACTCATCAGTAATTTGCCAATAAATCATAATACTTTGTTTGAGAAACATCTATATTTAACGGCAATTTTCATCCCTTTTATTTTCTTCCCGTTCTCCTTCTGTTTGTCCAAATAAAGCCTACAACCGAACCCTACATGAATCATGCATCGTTCTGATCATAGATCAATAGCAAGTTCCTCACTCTAATTACTTATAAAAAAGCGATGTCCCCCAAAGCAAGAAGAATAAAGCGAGATCCGGAAATTGTAAGAAAATGAAAAGGAAAAGGGAACATACAGTGGCGAATGCGAGGGAAGGAGTGGGAATGGCGGAGAACAGGCCAGAAGTAGAAACAATTGAGGGCCCAAAGCAAAGGAAGGAGGGCGAAACCGAACTTGTAGAATTTGCGGGCATAGCTGAGTGCGTCTTCCTCAGAGAGACCAAGAGGACCATCAATAGTTGGCCAAACCGGAACTGAAACTAATAATGAATTCCCAATCGGGATAGGGATAGGGTTTGGATTCTGGCTTTCTGATGCTTCCATCACTATGAATATGATTACGATTCAACACAATCTCTCTCAGAAACTTTACCTCGAAAAACGACGACGACGACGAAATAGCGAGCGAACTGGATTGAGCTACACAAAATGCAACGTCGTTTGATTGGAAAATGAGAATGGAGGGCACATTGTAATTGTACTACTATTACTAAATTGTTCCATCTTCTTTATTTATTTATTCCTAATTTTCGAAAAATCTTAATTTAGTTTCTTAACTTTTTTTTTGTAATTTTGTCCTTCTAACTTTTGAAAATGTCTCAATTTTGGTCCCTAACTTTTGAAAACGTCTAACCGTTAGTCCTAAGTGCACTTTTTCCATCCATTATCTACCATTAGTGCTGATTTGACAGGCTGAGTTGACTGATGATGTCGCAAATATGGATGAAGTGGATTAAAAAATGACCATTATGGGGAGACGTTTTCATGACTTGGAAGTGCACTTGGGACCAACCGTGAGACGTTTTCAAAAGTTAGGAGACCAAATTGAAACCTTTACGAAAGTCAGAGGACCAAAAGTGAACTTAAGCCTAATCTCTTTATTCTGAAAATTTTCTTATTAGTAATATTGATCATTTATTTAATACAAATTATTAAGTTGAAATCACTATTAATATTTTAATATTAAATTATTATCAATATTGATAACCTCATTAGTCATTAATCATGTATGTATGTAAAATAAACAAACTACACAAATGTAAAACTATCTGTAATTCAACAAACTAAACAAAATATAACTGCCTTCATATTTTTTAAAAAATATATTCCTCATGTATGCTTATTAAAAAGAATTAGCCTTTAATTTATACATTTATGAAGAAAAACTTGAATTGTCAATTTATTTAACAACAACATCTGATTCTGAAAAGATAAATTCCACAAAAAAAATAAAATAATTGCGTTTCCTTATCATTACGAAGGCATGACTGAAATAAGAGTGGCATTCAACAACTAATAAATTGTAAGTATAAGTTCATTCAGCAGGAGCGTACCCAAAAATACGAAGATTCTCATTTTCATTTTTATGAGAATGTTCATGTCAAAAGACTCATAAATAATCATAAATTCATAATGATACGACAAGACAATGAGATTGGGAATGTACCCTCTAATATTGTGTAAAATTTCTGCGAAGTCTAGAGAGAAAATAAAACAAAGGTTACTGACTATTCTTTATTTTTAATTTCTCTCTATCTCTTCTAATCTCTCACACTTCACCATTTTTCATGGGATCCTATCTGAATGAGATTACATAATATTATACAGAAAACAAATTGAAAAGCCGTGCGTGGTATTCTTTTTCCCTCTCAATCCATAGCAGCAGCTTGTCCTTGAGAAGATCAATATGAACATGGACCAAAATCTAATGCACTCCAAATTCTCACAAGTAAAAGAAATGCTAAACAATAATTCTGCGTCTGTGTGGACAAGATAAGATCAATTGACCCCAAATACCTATCATCGAATTGCACATATACTATTTCTTCTTGACAGCATCTCAGAGACATGGATTCAACTTCCACTTTCTCCAAGAAATATCATTCCCATAGATGGGGGAAAGTATCATGTAAAAGCATCATAGCATTAAGTGTTCCTTTTAGGACTGAGTTTTCTCCCTCAGTTTGGCTCTGGCAAAGAACACTCCAGCCAGAAGACCTGCACAAATTGCAGCAAAATGTAATCCAAATTTGAGCTTATGTGATCTATGCAACAATATTGGAAATAGGATCCTCTGAAGTTTTTAGGCACAAAGTTTAGAGAGAAAATGAAATAGGAGAGTAAACCTCATTTTTTCTTAGTAAGAACCGAGCGATATTCCCCAGTCGATAGTTAGAAACTAATTCTTCCAAAGTCTAGAGATGATCAAAGTTAGTTTTGTCTCTACCGACGACTTTTTTTTTTCTATACATACTGCTCAGTTTGAACTCAAGACATCATACTTGAGGAATTCAGCTATTTACCAACTATTGGACTTTGTTGATAGAGTAAACCTCATTTACTAAGTTGTTTTCTATATGTAGTTTCTCTCTCTATCCTTTATCATGTAAAGTACATCAAAGGATCCTTTTCCACAATATTGGGATACTTAAATCAGGTAATGCAGAGAAACTAACCGAAGAAGATGCTAGCAGAGTTCTCCAAGCTAGTAGGAACCTTGAAAAGAAGGATGCCAGCTATTGAAAGAGGAATCTTATTTAGCGAACCTACAAGGCTGCAGATTGCAGATAAGTGAGTCAATAGTGAAACACTTGCATAGTTGCAAGTCATCTCTCATAGAAATTAGATTTAACAGAAGCAATATTAACAACATTAATCCTTAATTACATTGAGTTAAAAAGTGTAAACATAGCTACTTTTGATCACACCTGTAAGTTGTAGCCCCTGTCTGATGAAGAAACCACATGGATGTGAAGCTGATTGCTAGACCCAAAAATCCACTTAACGTCATCACTAACCAAAAGCTAGGCAATCTCAGAAGTGGCCTGTCAATTGAAATTCAGAATATTTATGAAAAACAAAGAAAAAAGAGTGAAAGGGTTTTCCAGTCATCAAGATTAGTTAAACAGTTTACTAAAAGAAACTCATTGCTGGAGAGCATACAAACACAATATGAAATTAAGCAGAGAAGATAGTATTCCATTTACTAACAATGGGAGAAAACTCACGTTCTCAATAGATAATCCACCTCATTGAAAACAAAAATCAGAAAAATTCCCAAAGGCAAAGAAAGAGTGTTGTTCAATAAGACCATTGAAAACTCGTTCAGATTCCCAGACTTTGTAACTTGCTTTGCGGTATCCATGACCTTACGCAGGGTCAGCTGTAGCAACGAAATAAAAACAACCGAACTATCAGTAGATTAAACAAAACCCCTCTAAAGCAAGTACAATGTCAAACTTGAAAATGTTATTCGACTGTTCTCAACAAGGATAACTGAAGAATGATTTTGTGTTTCACAGAAAGTTTGAATGAATGAATAGTTCAAACTACTTCACACACAAGTAATCATATTAGTAGAGATAATTTTTCTTCATCTGAAATTACTTTACCATTCAACCTAATCTAGGCACTGAAATTCCGTAGCACTAAGCATGAAGGCAAGCAGTAAGGTTTAGAGAGCGACTAATATATTCTAACAACAAAAGCAAGGAGATCATAGCTATGTCACTTGTTAATATGACAGAAAACACAACACAGCACAGTAAACAGAAATAGAATGAACAATTCTTTTTAGTTTCATATTGCAGCATAGTGCTGAATTTCACCGAAAAGCATCCAGACAGTGGTAGGAATGCAATAAATAAACAAGTAAAAAGTATAATATTCAGTATATGGACTAATCTTAAAACAAAAAGAAAAATGTAAATACAATTATACAAATACTCACAGAATATGAAGCAGTCAAGAAACAATTGACTATCTGCCATGCATAACCAACCACATTAAAGGAGAGATCAGTAATCCCTCCGGTTACTGCTGAAATAATCTGCACAGGAAGGAAATTTGTAAAGCACATATCCAATTAATTCACATCAATTACAAGAGTTCAGTAAGAACTAAATCAAGCCACCCAATCACATAGAAATAACAGCAACCTCATAAAATATACCTTACATGGAGATATCACCTGTGCCCGTCCAAAAATTATATTATACAGAATATGACTTACTAATTTTGGATAAACTTTGTCAGCAATCAAGCTCTAACACCAACCTCACCCAGAAACCAAAAAAGAACAAAGGAAGAGAAGATAACAAATAATTATATACAGAAAAACACAAAATTGTTTTCCCTTAAAAGTAGGATCCAGGTAATGAATGAGTCACCACAAGAAAATAATATATAAACAAGAGCATAACACAACTGCATAAAAGTGAGAAAAAAAGAATAGGAAGTTATAGGAGGATGCACACAACAAAAGTGAAAGTTGCACAAACATAACAGGTGTAATTTATGATGATACATCAAAATTGGTATGTCAAACAGCTAAAAACACAGGGACCATGAGATTCATATGACGAGCTCTTCAACTTACCATTAAAAGTAGAGCAGTCCATACTCTGCTGTCGTGCTGCTTCTTGAATATATACATTTCACCAAGGGCGGTTATGACATTTGTAACATTCTTCAGAACTGTTACCATAGCTACATTAATGTGTCTCAAACTGCACATAATACGAATTACAATAAGTAAAATTGTCCAATCAATAGAGGGAGCAAGAGTCTAATCTACATGTTTGACAAAAATATTAGCAACTCATCCCTGAATAGTTGAATACTGTTTCAAATTCATAATCATGCCAGATTGTTCATTCAAAAGCAATATCTCTAATAGTGTTTCACAAATTTTCAGGTTTTAATTTTTCATCAGTATGATAGTAAGTCTTACAAAAGCCACTTTTACACCTAATGGTTGACAATAAATAGAAAAGACAAACATAATAAACAATTAGCATTATATCCCAAAGAAAGTGGGAAGAAGCCAGAAAGCTGAAAACACCATACCTAAACATACTTGTAATGAGCATTCCAACAAATATAATATTCACAGGTAACCAGACCTTGATCAGTCTCCATGTTAGTGGTTCTGTTGATATCAGGCCCAGAAGGCTCAATACAGAAACAATAATCACCGAAACGAAATTCTGCATCCACAATAGTGACAGAAGCTAGTCTCAGCAATTTCTAAATCACTATACCAATAAAAAAAACAAGCATTAATCATCAAAGCAAAATCACCTGGTACAACATGAATGATATCCCGGCATTGAAGTCATAAGTGGAAAGTACAAACTTGTTAATCAATATCATGCTGCATGAGGAAAGGCAATATGCAAGGCCAGACAGTAAAGCTTGATTGTGGACTTTAACTACCCTGTTACTTGGTAGAGGTCTCTCTCTACTCTTTTCCAACTTACCACTTTCCAGGTCAAGTTCATGATTGGTCAAATGCTTCATTTCATCCAAGAAGAATAGCTCAAGCAAAAAAAAAAAAGGAAACTAAGAGAAATGGGATCTAGCCGTGGCTTCAAGAGCAATTCAATAGATACTTAAGTAGAAAGAACCTAGGGATTTCATGCTCTACGCAGCTAGAGAAATACAAAATCAAGATTTGTGACAATCGCGAATCTTCACAAACCCAACTATATTCTTGATAAAAAAAGAACACTTGAAGAAGCCCACTAGTAATCGGAAAAAAGAGTGAGAATCAGAGAAATAAGGAGACAGAAAAGTCGGAGCTATAGGATAGAATCGACCATCAAGCAGCAAATAGAAAGAGTGTGGGGTGTACGAAAAAAGAAGAAGAAAGAAACGGACTTGTCAAAAAAGGAGGTACAGATTTGAAATAGGAAGTTTCATACGGTATGGGATTCAAATTTGAAAAAATCTGGTGTCGCTGAGCTTGAAGAAGGTTGAATGAAGCTACCAGCTTAATTGGTTGTCGTCTTTTTTAGTAAATTTCAACTCCTAGAGACGGCGTTGAAAATTGAAATAGTTTCTTGGGCAAAAGCATCAAGTTCGTTCAAGCTCAAGCATGCTGAACTTGATTCAATTCCTGGAATGCCCCTGTGAATTCTGATGTGACTTTTATCTGTTTTCGGATCTCAATTCGTAAATTACATTTTGGTATCTTGTTCTATGGACCGATGTCACTTTGGCTCCTTGTTCTTTCAAAAGTGACATTTTGGTATCCTGTTCTTTGCACCGATAACATTTTGTTACCCTGATCTTTCAAAAATGACATTTTGATACCTTGTTCTTTGCACCATTAACACTTTGGTACCCTGTTCTATGGACCGATTCCACTTTAGTAACATATTCTTTCAAGATTTGTTATCCTATTCTATCTTTTTTTAGGGTACCAAATTGTTAACGGTACAAAAAACAGGGTACCAAAATGTTAATGGTGTAAATAACAGGGTACTAAAGTGTCATTTTTTAAGAACAAGGTACCAAAGTGAAATCAGTCCATAGAATAGGGTGCCAAAGTGTAATTTAGTCAATTCTTACAATATGAACACTGAAGGAGAGAGAGGGGATTGACTTTTGATATGTCTATATTTTAAATAAAAAGGATTTATTTATAAAATAGTAAGTTTTAATTAAAAATCTTGCAAAATATTTTATTTGAAGGAGTATCTATCTATCCATCTAGTAATTAGTAAAGGGCATGTCTGTTCAGTCCATGATATTTGACCACTGAGAAAGTTAATTGGTTGTTTAAATAGTAAGTAATTTAAATTTGTGAAGTGTAACTATCTTTAAAGATTGAACGTGCAATTAAAAAAATTCTTAAATTTTTTATTTGGTGACGAAAAAAGCTAAAGGAAATCTTTTTAATTTTTAAAATTAAAAAAAAATTATAAATGTCATTTTTGGCAAAAATAGTAACATAATATATTTTACACAAAATTAAAAGTCAGACAAATTAATTAGCAAAAACAGGTTTTAAGAGAATATACTTTTTTGGATGAGTCTTCGTGGTCTGTACCCACTCCACTATCCTCTATCTTTTTCTTTTTGGCCAATCACTATCCTCTATCTTGAAGTTTAATCGATTGATTTTTTTAATTGTTATCTGAATTTTTTGACATTGAATAAATGCACTTCCTATATTTTTTTTTCTATTTTTCTTCTTTATTTTCTCTTTGTTCTATTTCTATAATAACAAAGAAAATTGTTATCAACTTATAAAAGTTACACGGCTAATTTGCACAACTGCTAAATTAAAAATGATTATATATAACAAATATATAAACAATTTGAGCTATCAAAATGGGTTAGTCGACCCTAATCCTATATAGTCCTAAATTAATTAGAGTCAGGTTTAAAAGGCCTTATTTAAAATTGGGCTAAAAAAATTTAGCCCAACCCGACTCTATTAAGGCTTAAGGCTAGCTCTATGGACCTTTTATTAATTTTATTTTAATTTTTTTAATGCAAATAAAAATAAAATTTCAATTATGTAATTTTTTTAATATGAATCAAAATTAAAAGATAATATTACAAGTCACAACTTAAATAATTATTTAATATTCTCAAAATTACATGATAAAATTATTAATGTAGAAGTGAAAATATTAAAAAATTATATATATTTCACAAAATTATTCATTATTTAACCATCCATCACTATATAATTTTTATTATCTTCCTTTAAAAAATTATTTTTGAATTAATATTTATTTTTAATTACAGTTAAAAAAATATATAAAATATTAAAAACATTGAATTATTATAATACTTTAAATATTTTTTATTAATAATAAATAATTAGGATTAGCTCTAATAAAGCCCAACCCTAACCCTCTTTGGCCCTAATCTTATTAGAGCCGGGCTCAAAAAGTCCTAATTAAAAGATTAATCAATTTTTGTGATCCGACCCTAAATTATTTTATAGGGCTATGGGTCAGCCAACAGGGCCTAACCCATAGAACCTAACCCATTTTGAAAGCTCTATAAACAACTGTTATCATACTTTTAAAATTTGAAAAATCAATTAGATTTAAAGAGTTATTATTTTATTTAAACTAATAGTTTAACATTATTTTTATAAATATTTAATTTTTTCCTAAAATTTAAAGTTTTCAAAAAACCTCATGCACTCAATTATGCAAATCAATTTCTTTTTTGATTTCATTATATATTTTTTACTGTGGGTTTAAAATTTAAGGGGTAATAAATGAACCAAATTCTGTCTTAGCATTAGCACTTTCTGATTGCTGAAACTTAAACCAACGGATCATTGTCTTGCAAATCTGGCCGTTGGAAATCATCATCATCATCTTCCTCCTCAATCTCTTTATCTCTAAATTGTAAGACACACACACACGTACTCTGTTTCTCTCTCTTATGGCTTTTACTGCAACTCTTTGGCACAAGTCTCTCTCATCATCATGCCTTCATCATCATCACTTCCCTCATCATACATCTCGAAGAAGGCCTCTTCTTCACTTTCCTTCTTCCATTACTATTCGTGCACAGCAAGATGATGCTGAATCAGTAAAGCCAAAGGCTTCTTCACAGACACAGACTGAAGAAGGCTCATCCAATGCTCAACCTTCAACCTCTGCTCCTAAACCTCCCAAAAAGCCTGTCTATTCCAGTGAGCCCATTATTTTATTTCAAGCTTTTTTCTTTTCTTTTTTTCCTTTTGGTTTCAAGTTAATTAAAGGGATTTCAGAGGCTCCATTTGATCCTTCTGTGCCTTTGTTTATTATGGGCAGTGAAGAAAGGTCAGATTGTGAGGGTTGACAAGGAGAAGTATCTAAACAGTGTCAATGTAAGAAGCTGAAGTACAGAACCATATTTTTATTTTCTTACTTTTAAGATTTAACCCTTGCAGTTTCTTAAAGTAGTGTATGTATACATTGACATGTATTAATAATCTCCAATTTTGTCAGTATCTCTCTGTTGGGCACCCACCTTATTACAAAGGATTAGACTACATTTATGAAGACCGTGGTGAGGTAATTAGAAGTTTATATATGTTCAAACCCATGAAGCATCAAACAAGAAATTACCAACACTAATTGAATGTGTGAATCTCATATAACAGGTCTTGGATCTTCGAATATTTGAAACTGGGGAATATGCACTAGTAAGTGATTCATATAATCTCTGCCTCTAGATGTCATTTTGGTTTGATAAAGCCAATGTTTTCTACTAAATTACCAATGATTCTTTGTAATGGCATCCCATATACTCGATCTGTATCATTATGGTGATATAATTGTGAGGTGCTACGATCTTATTCTGATGAAAACCTATTGCTTTATTGATAGATTGCATGGGTAGGGATCCCCACTGCTCCTGCATGGCTTCCTACAGATATGCTTATCAAGGTACATTTTTGAAAAACTTGTTCGCTTCAGTGGTCAAAAATTGAGATCCAGTTTTGTGTTTGGTTTACACTGTATGTAAACATGAATTTCATAAGCACTTGTTGCTGCTGCTCAATAGCATATGATTCACCTCTTGACTCAATGATTCTATTAGTATTAAAGGATTACCTGACTATTTCTTTTTCCTTGCAGTCAGATAAGCTCGATTATGAGAGGCTATGACCTCCAATTTGGGTACAGAGCTATGCTTAAAAGTTAAAAGTGAGACCATCACATTGTTTTTCTGATGTTGCTAGAAAGTATAGTGCTGAAGATGGTTGGTTTGAAACACTATATGCTGCTTCATACCGCATTTCCTATGAGAAATTATGTAATTACTTCAAATGGCTCATGTAAACTATTTGATAACTAAACTATCATTTTACAAGTCCCTTTTCATGTACAAGGATCAAAACTGAGATTCAATGTAACGTGTAATCATCAGCAAATTGATGGCTGATGAGAAAAATAAGCTAATCAATACGCCCATACAATAATTCAACTTGCATTTACAAGTATGGTATATAGAAGGAAAAATGTTTTCTAGAATAAATGGCAGTAAAACAACTTATTGTACATATCAATGAAAAAGAATTGCTCCAGCAGAATTGCAGTAATTGAAGCACTAGAGATCATACGATGGTTAATCAAGAAAGTAGTTGAACAAGAGGTGCTGTATAGCTAAACACCACTTTGATGGCGAGAAATTCTTGCCAGTATGCTTCTGGTATTAGGAGATAACATACCTGAGCAGCACTTCTTTCAAATTCCAATGAAGGAAGCCATTTTTGATGCATAGCTTATTTAAAATTAAAGACTCACTCTTCTGTGACAATTCTCTTGACAGACTGTAAACTCTATTAAATGATTCCTCCCTCTTCCGCCAATTCTTAATGCAAATAGCAAACTATAATACCTGTGAATAAGGAATACTGATTATTTAACCCCTCTTTGCACGTTTTTTGGGATTCAACAGTCCCACTAAGGAAGGAAGGGGTTCAGGCACAGGAACATTCATTGACCTATACAACTTTCTGACACCTTCACTAAAGCCCGAAGATCCAATGTTCAAATAAGAGGCACTCTTATGAACTCTAGCCTCCAGATCTTTTTTGCTTTCTATCGAATTGTCCAATTCTACTTCAGCATCCTCCACTTTGAACAAGGATTCTTGTCCTGTGTCACATAAAACTGTTTGTGAAAGGTCATTTGCCGGTATAATATTGCATCCCCCACGTGAATTACTGATATCTTTAAGACCAAGTCTTGCTCTGCCAAATAATGTAACAGGATGCTTGCATGGAACTGACAATTCTACCAGTTCCTTTGTCTCAGTACCCGGTTGAAGTTTAACTGGTGACTGAGTTTGTGCGCAAGATTGAGGGGTCTCTTCAATCATATGATTGCAGTTTACAGATTTAACTGTTGCATCAGCATCTGTAGTTGTTTCCATAGTCATATCAAGAAGCTTACACAAAGATCTATTGAGAGCTATATTGGTGTTGAAACAGTGCTTCTTAACATAACCCAGCTCCATAGCCCTGCAGCTCGGCGTTGTTGAAACAACCCACCACGGTGCAAGAAGTTGAAGTGCCCAATCTAATTCTTCTTTTGATGAGTGTATGGAATAACAAACATGCCAAACACCAAACTGATCCTTAACTGCTCCATTCATTCTCTTTTTCCTAATATTCTCAATTTCTGGGGACTCTACTTCACAAGCATACCACTGAGCAGAAGGGCGTACGAAGAGAGGCTCAGGTTGACATTTAACCTGTGCCTCCACAAGCTTTGCTTTTGCTCTTTCATATAGTCCAGGAGATCCATCAAATATATGGAACCGAGAAGATGGATCTTCAGATAGGATTTCAGGGGCTGCAAGAACCAGATTCTGAAAACATTCATGGTTTTTAGCTTTGTCAACATATATCTTAGCTCCAAATGTTTGAGACACATTAACAAGGACCTCCTCCTGACCAAGAAGGTCACAGGCAAGATACACTGTTAATGCATTGGGATGCTTCCATATACAATTAATAACCTGTTTAAGCCAAAAATTAAACTATGAGATGGTATCATAATCATTGCCAATAATGACATTGAGGCAATTAGTGAAAGTTAACCCCTAAAATTATTTGCACCTGCTTATACATGGGAATTGCTGATTGTAAATATAGAGAGAGAGAGAGAGAGAGCGCATGAGCTCATAAACCCATCGTTTGTGACATTTCTAAATATTAGCGTATGTAATTTGGTAAAGGAAGATTGTTGGTTGAAGCTATTAAACATCAGGCACAGATTTCAATATTTTTAGAAAAGAAAATTGTCAATGATTCTGTTGAAATAATCTTTTATGTCAAGAGTTTCTCATGCATGTATAATGTGTTAAGGATTTCACTATCCTAGATTCCAAATCTCGAAAAACAAAAGATGAAGGATAAGTCCCAACCAACTTGACTGATTCAAATTATTTCTAAGATAACAAATTAGATATAGTCTTCCAAATTTAAGTTGCTTGCTTGTAGGATCTTTTTGTAACTAAAACCTCATATTGGGCCTCATAATACCTTAGCAGCTCAAGTAATTAATGCAGAGTTCAGTTCGTTCTATCTATGTAAATATTTTCACATGGTACCAGAGCCATGATCCAACTCATTCATGACCTCCAACAGCACAAGTCATATTACTCGCTCCTCTGGCAAACTGTTTGTTGCTATAAATGGCTCCCAATCGCCCTTAAAGCTTACCACCAAAACTAAGCCACATGGAGAGCTCAAATTACCCCTTTACTCAGATGACATAATTTCATCGGCAATGTTTTTGGTACTGTCAAAACACCTTCTGCCACCATCGCAAATGAGGTTTAACAAGTCCCAAATCCTTATTATGAATTTTTGGAACTGTCAAGACCAACTGATTTTGGCAGCCATAATTTCTCTAGTAACTGTTTCTATGACAAACACAATTATAGATGCCAAGACCTCAGCGGAGGCTGAACAAACTCTAGTAATAGTAAACCATTGCATTATTTGAATTAAGACATTCAATTATAGTAAGCCATGCCATTAAAATGTTTTGTAATGCTCAAAAAAGAATTAGCAAAAGGTTAGGACGCTTCATACTTGCCGTACCACATAATAGATTCATCCACAAGGCAAAATAAACGACTCGAGATGGAACTAAAAGGTACCTCTTGAGCTGCAGAATGCTTGCTAGGCATGCTCTGAGAGAAACTTCCAAAAGTACAGTCTAGAAAAACACAATCAAGTCGACAGCGTGGCTCGTTCCCCTTCTTGCCTATATACTTTTCGGGTAAATTCTGTAGGCACTCAGGACTGAGCCTGCAATCTCCAGTGTGTAAAATATTACCAAACTTACCTTCAAATAAGAACATTACGGCCCCTGAATATTGATGAAAATCACAAACAAAAAACAAAAGCAAATAAGTGAATAAATCCCTGTTCAAACAGTTCACAATTCTCATTATATAATCCAGTGAAACTCCTCTCATACAGAAATTAAATCACGAATCCCCAATATAGTTGAAATATAAGTAAACAGTTTAGCAAGAATTGGAAGAAATAAAAGTTAACTAAATTGATTACTACTTAGTACTTACTAAACAAAACAGAACTCAATAAACAATGATCCGATAAAAAGAAATAAAAGAGGGAAAAAAATACCCGGGCAGTGATTTGCATCAAAAGCCGTAACAGTGAAGGCCCCATCAGGATCATCAATAATTACGGATTGACCCACCTCAATATCCACAAACAACGAACGATCAAGCTGCGAAAACAACGAAAAATCAACCAAAACCATAAACAGATCGATAAACAAGTAAATACACGACTTGGCAAGGTCAATTAATATTTAATAATAATAGAAACCTGGGGGTAATGTTGAAGAACGAGGATTCTGGTGAAATTGGTAGAATAAATTGGGAATGAGAAATAGGAGGAGATGCCAGAAGAATGGTCTTTATGAGCATGTGTGAGGAAATGGTACCTCTTTCTCATGGACGAGGGAGACCACGTGTCCACTGAGAAAGGTAACCCTTTCGGCATTTCGATCGGCATTTATGTTCCTCTTTTTCGTAATTCACAAGTGAA
This sequence comes from Chamaecrista fasciculata, assembly GCA_003254925.1. Lineage (NCBI taxonomy): Eukaryota > Viridiplantae > Streptophyta > Magnoliopsida > Fabales > Fabaceae > Chamaecrista > Chamaecrista fasciculata. Next base: position 147,737 of record QANZ01042174.1, read on the forward strand.
GAAGTGAAAGATATAGACGAATCCAGAGATTCTGAGGCCAAAAACCTTGTGATCAAGGAATTTCCTCACTCGCAAACGAAGAATGAAGAAAAGAACAGAAGGATATGAAAGAAAAGTTGGCGCTCGCGGATTTGAGTGGAATTTTGTAAATTAAAATTACCTCTCTTCGCGTTGATTTATGAAAATGGTATCAAAAAATGGGTAAATTACACTTTGGTATCATATAGTTTAAAATGTAACACTTTGGTACCCTGAGGTCTCTACTATTACCCTTTTGGTACCTTGAACAATTTTTTCGATAGTTTTGGACGAAATTTGGCACATGAACTGCACATGGACTTACTAAAACTCAATTTTTTTTAACATTTTGTCACAATAATAAAGATCAAACACATATTTTTCGAAACCTAGATCTGAATTTTTTCAAAACTTTCGAAAAGCATGCGTTTGATCTTTGTTGTGGCAAAATATTGAACAAAATTGAGTTTTAGTGAGCCCACATGTCAAATTTCACCCAAAACTAACTAAAAAATTGTTTAAAATACCAAAAGGGTAACGGTAAAAATCTCATAGTATCAAAGTGTCAAGTTTTAAATCATAGAATACCAAAGTGAAATGAAGTCAAATTACAAGGTACCAAAGTGTAATTTACTTTTAAAGAATTAAGTAATAAGTATCCCTCAAATGTACTTTTTTTTTTTGGTAACTCCCTCAAATAGTCAAATGTACTTTTACTAATAAGTTAATGATGGTTCTTTGGCGGTTTTTCTCGAAATCAAGAAACTTCCCGCGGAATTTTCAGGATAATATTTTCGAATTAAATATTCAAATAACAACTTTCGTTTTTTTTTTGTTTGTAAAAATAACAACTTTCGTTTTTTTTTTTGTTTGTAAAAATAAACATCAAAATATTGGGATTCAATAACTAGGTTTAATCTTTTGAATTAGGGTACGGGTCCTAATAAAAAGCTAATAAACTTGAAAAATAAAAAAAGGAGATATCTAATTTATATATTATTTGTTATGAAATATTAATTTGTATATAAAAATTGTAATATTTTTAAATTTTATATATTAAAAAATTTAAAATTTTTATATATTAAAAAATTTAAAATTGTAAANTTTATAAGTTCTAACTGAAATAAAATTAATTTTCATCTAAATAATTAAAATGAGTAGGTAAAAGATACTCACCATTCATATTTAAAAAAATTTATGAAAAAAAATATAATATATCCTACTCTCCATGAAACGTCAATATCTAGTACTAGAGATTAGAGAATTCAGCAATTTGTATTATTCGGCCACAAAAAAATTCAGCAATGTGTGTATTTGCATTGGCTTTTCGGGTACGCAATAACGGACTTTTAAAAAATCTCAAGTCCAAATCAGATCCAAAATCATGTATATCTCATAGATCGTAGTTTTACTTACAAAGCTGTGACATTAAGCAAATACTGTAAGTTGGCCAAAAAAAAAAAGCAAATACTGTAAGAAGTTGATTATAATTATATATATCTCAAGTTATGTAAGAAGTTGACATTAAGCAAATCAGATCCAAAATCATATATATCTCAAGTTGATTAGTATTATTCTTTTAAGCGTTGCTTTCATTACTTTCTAAAAGCTATATAATAGGTTTTGGGGATCACCTAAAACGTTCTTAACTACCACCACAAGTTGTCCCAAATTTCTAAAATAATGCATACACATTTGCTTTCCTGATTAGTTTTTTCTTCAATATTACAATTTTGGGGGGTTTTTGAACTTCAGGACATACTAATCTCTTTCCTTCACCAAAAATTTTTGCTGGCTATAATTTATGAATCAATTCACAATTAATGAAGGGTCCTTCATTTCTTGTTAATTAATCATGGTTCAATTGGAACAAAACACATAAAAGAACCAAACTTTAATAATTAAACAGTATATATATTCATTATTAAATTCTTTGATAAAAATAATATATTTTGAGAAAACTTTTCAAAAGACCCAATGATATTATTATTTTATTACCAGAAGATCTTATAGCTAAAATATAAAAACTGTACATAAAATTTTCTCAACTCCAAAACCATGATCTCCCAAAAAGTCTCATCTAGAAAAGCTATTTGGAGAAAAGAGTGGGTGTGAAAAATTGCTTTTCTTTTTCCACTTCTGCCATGAACTAACAATATACAGAGTAAAGTTTTTTACTGCATAGGGCATACACAGTTAGCAACTTCCATTTACAATACTCAAGTAAACTGTTACATGTAGCAATGCCTCCCTCCCTATTCCTCATGCATTGAAAGCTTAAGGTCCCTCCATGCCTTCTCCCTTAGTCTAGTTTCTCATGTTTAAAGAATCAACCAGAGTCTTTGTATCCATATTCGGCCAGGGTCCAAACACATGCAGAATAGGGAGACCAAGAAAGATGATTTCAGTTCTAATGATATTTACACTCAAAATTCAAATGAGTCTCCTTCTTGGTGATCCACCAGGTGTATGGGCGTTGTATAGAGATGGTTCATGCCAAGGATCGAGAGTGAACGGTGTCGTCGCGTTTGATCTCATTGGGTATGAAGAGAATTCGCTAAAATTGTAGGTACTATGTCCCATCATGTTGTATGTGGGATGAGGAGGAGAAAGCATACAGCTCTTGTGTGAAGGCCCGTGTTGTCGCAATGGACTTGACGAGGGAGATACCGGCAAAGATGTAATCATTCTTGCACTTTCTCTGAACAATGGTATTGCAATATAAGGCCAGTCTATATGATATATAAATGATGGAACATATATAAAATAGGATGGATGAACCAGATGCAAATATAAATATGAACAGGTGGAATATTATTGTACCTTGGGCTCCTTATTGTTCGTGGAGTTGCAAAAGCTGGCTTTGTTGCATAATCTCCATCAACTGAAGTCATACTTGTTCTGTTGGAATGAAACTCTACATGTGGCTGCAGTCCAATCCAATTAACGATATTAGAACACTTCATGGATATAGTTAGCACTCTTAATCTTTACATACTTTGTTTTTTCTTTTTGGAGAGTCATAACACTAATCTTTTTCTTTTTGACCGAATCATAACACTATAGTCTATACATACAGAATGTTGACATGACACTGTAGTCATAACACTATAGTCTATACATACAAGTTCGGCAGCATGCTACATTTACATGCATAGGAAACATTGCAAGAAACATGAACAGCCATGAGATAGTGATATAGTGCCTCTGCCTATGAATAATGATCTAGAATGTTGACATGGAAGCAATGGCGTATTATCTGTTATCATACAACACCAAATGTGCAAGTTATCCTAACTCCTAATTCCTAAACATTAGCAACCCAATAATATTATGAGAATGAAACATGCATTTTCTTGATTAAGTTCCCACTAGGAGGAACTAGCACCTACAAGGTTAAACCTTTCAAAGAAAATATACAACAGCAAAGACTATACCGGCGTCCGGCTTCCATCAGACATGTAGGGGAAAGCATCTCTGGTTAAGCTGACATTTGCAGCTCTTGTCACTGATTGATCACGAATAAAGGGATGGTCTAGTAATCTTTGAGCTGTTGGGCGAGCTGATGGCTCTCTTTGTAAGCATTGTTTAATAAAAGACTTAGCATCATTTGAAAGATGCTCGGGAATTTCAGGCATATCTTTGCTGTTTCCAATTTTAAAAATTGCGGCTACCTGTTGAATCCAACATAAGCGATGATTTTAGTCCTCTATACTCACAATTCTTAAAATAATGTCAAAACAAATACAAAAAATATAGGCTAGTTTTATATTATCCAAGATCTCACCCCTTCATACTGACTCCATGGAGGCTTTGATGTTGCCATTTCAAGGATTGTGCATCCCAAGCTCCATATATCCACTGCAAGACTATAGCCGTTTGTATTCATCACAACCTAAGAAGGCAAATATAAGGTTTCAGAACAGCTTAGGGTGAAAGAGAAGAAGAATGTGCTGGTTTCTAAAGGAATTGGATAATCTGAAAGGAGGGAGAAAAATTCACCTCAGGTGCCATCCAGTATGGACTTCCCTTGAAAGAAAGCATTGTGACAGTAGAATTTATCTGTCCAGAACAATAAAAATCAGATGATCTTATTCATAAATCAGAGTCAAAAATAGAAAACTGTGTGTTCTTGAGCTCTCCATATTATATTGTCTCCTTCCGGGGAATTTTATACCCAATTGCTCTGAAATATAAATAAAGACTAGAAGAGATATCTGAAAGAAAGACTAAAAGCACAATTCATGTGTGAGATATATTTGCTATTGGACATTCACATAAAGAGTTTAAACAGAAAATGTTAACCTTTAGCAAAAGAAGCAATTTTAAGTAGTCACTTTCAGATACTTCTACAGCTTGTGTATTGTCGGTTATTTTGTTGTACCAGAAAAAGTGATATTATATACTTCTCAAGTAAGCAAGAAGCAGTTCATTGTTTACAGCTTAAGATGAACTCACATGTTTAGCCATTCCAAAGTCTGCCAACTTGATTTCACCATTAGGATCAACTAGTATGTTAGCCCCTTTGATATCCCTGCAAAAAAAAAGAGAAAAGTATTTTCAATAAGAGTGATGAATCCTCAATTTCATACTATAAAATAAGTATAAGAAATGAGTTTAGATTTGATCCAGTATCAATATTAAACTTCACACACTATAGTTATTTTACATCCAATAAAAGTTTCTCTAGTCTTTTGAATAGGTGGCATCATACCATTCACTAATAGTGTAAAATTGTCTATAGGCAGAGGATCAAAATTATATTCATAATGAAATTACCTGTGTACCGTGTTTCTTCCATGCAGATAGGCAAGTCCAGAGACAATTTGCCTAGCATAATTCTGAATAACAGGTTCGTTAAATGCACCATATTCCTGAAGTAGTTTGTGGATAGAACCACCAGAAACATATTCCAAATAAACTGAAAGTGCTTCTTCTCCCTGCAAAAATGACAAATAAGGTCATATACTAATAAGCGGATCTCACCAAATCTTCTTCTATTTCTCTTGTATGTTCATGCACAGCTCTTTATATACGTGACTCTAAACAAGGAATGGTTAGCCATACCAGATCACTCCCATAGTATTCAACAATGTTTGGATGTGAAAGCTGACTAAGCAAATTTATCTCCTGTATTGAAATGAAATACACAGTAAAAATGATGATTTAACGTATTAAAGCAAACTTAAATTCTATCTGTGCGAAGAACTGCAGGATTACAGTACGTAGCAGATAAAATATAAAAGGAACATATGCATGAATCTTCAGATATATAATAGAATTACCTGGTTAAGTTGTTTGAGGCACTCTTTCGATGAGTGATCATCGGACACAAGTCTGACTTCTTTTATTGCACACATTTGTCCACTTTCACTATCAATTTTGCAAAATAAGGAATTTAGAGACGTAGAGAAAACATAGGGAAGCAAAAAAGTTTCAGGAATTTGGCTAGTGTAAATATATATATAAGATTAGTTTCTTTTGTAATTTCAGAAATAACTAGTATGGTAATAATTCTCTCCAATGGGAATACAAATGATGAAAATCTATTGTAGATCATCCCAATAAACCATTGGTAGTTCATTTCCCTTGCTAAGAAACTACAACCCGAACAGAAGTACCTATTGAAACCCTGGTAAACATGCCCAAACGTTCCCCGTCCTAAAAGCTTCCCTTTCTTCCACTTGGACAGATTGCAGGTAGCGTTTTCTAGCATCATGCCATTTGATCGTGTATTGGAAAGAGCAGAAGGACTAGTAGGTGAACCAGGTGGAAGAGGCAGTGGATGACATTGACTCCTTACATCATCTTGTTTGCCTGTAGGAGAGTCAAGACTCAAAGCATGGAGCCTCGGATGGAGTGGTGAAGTAGGGCTGGTGGGCCCTCTAGATCCAGGACCGGGGCTTTTTGACCTCATGTTGATCTTCATATCACTTCGTCCTCTAGCATAAAGAAAAGAAATGGATTAGTATAGCAGAAGATTGAAGAAGCACATTAAAGCAGTTGCATAAGCAAACTGAAAAATTCAAGTCCCTTCCTTCCGTTGTGTAAACTGCTAGTGCAGACAGGAGTATATCAGTCTATATAGTCATTTTCAAAAAATCAACCAATAGTAACACCCTTCATCGTGATAGCTCATGGCAAGCAGTAACATGTGTTGCAATTTCATAAGTGCCACCTAAAACCATGGTACTAAGAACGGAGCCATAAGCAGCTATTGGAGAGTATATGCAGGTATTATCTTCCTGCAGAAACAGGATTTGCACATTTGCACTGAATATTTCAAGCTTGTCCATCAAACTATAAAAATCTTCATTTCCCCAGATCAACGTATCAGAAGTTCATAGAGGAAGTGGAGAGCTGCTAATTTAGATTTTAACAAGATTTTCATAGGAAAAAAGCCATTTGGGAAAGAATTCCAGCAGAGGTTTAAGCATAATTACTCAGAGAGAGTATCAGAAAGACCCCTCATTCCAAAATTGAATAGCTGCCAGGTCTTGTTAAGCATATCGGTTGTAATAATGGGGAACACTAAAAAGGAATCTCAGAAGCTAAGTAAATAAGTAATTATAGTCTGTCCAACTATACAACCCTTCTCGACGGAGAGAGAGAAAAGGAGACACAGAGGCAGAGGCTAAAGTCACTTTTTCGATCAATCATTACGCTCAGCTTCCTACAAAATATTCTTTCCAAAAAACGAAGAGTCAATTAAATCAACTCCCCAGAATTTTTTAAAAAGATACAAAATCTGACCTAAAAACCCCAAAATGGGAAAAATTAGAGGGATGGAAAATTTTCCGAAAACCCAACCTGATGCCATCGATTTGAGAGATATGATGATCATCGTAGGAGCCATTAGAACTGACGGTGGAACCAGAGATCGAGGCAGATCCGAAGCCATCTGCATCTCCTTGATCATTCGCAAAACTCTGAGGGGATGAGACGGATGGTCGAGGCAAAGGAAGGCCCTTCTTCTCGCCACCGTCGGAATCGAAACAAGAGAGTCCGGAGGAGGATCCGCCGACGCAGGAAGCAGCTATAGAAGTGAAATCCTTGCTGGCTCGGGGTGAATTTCGAGAGAAAACCATGGTGGAGACCTCGTCAAAGCTCTTGGGTTTGTCTTTGCCTTTTTTGGGTCCATTATTTCTAATCGGCGATTTGATGAAATTAAACTGAAGGGGTCCTCCTCCTCCATGAGGTTCATGCTGGGGAAGCTGCTCCTTGTTCTTGCTGGATTTTCTTCCCCACCAAGCGGGCATTCTAGAATATAAAGAGGATAATTATTAGGGAAGAAAGAGAGTGGTTGGTTGAAGAAGAGGAAGAAGAAGAAGAAGAAGAGAAATAGCAGAGTAAGAGAGAGAGAGAGAGAGAAGGTAAGAGTTGGTTTGTGGAGTAATATGTAAGAGGAAGAAACGACGAAAGAGGGTGGAGGGGCCAAAAATGCTACAGTGAAGGACAGCTAAGGAGAGAGAGAGAGAGAGAGAGAGAGAGAGAAGGGTAGGAGGGAGACGGCGACGGTGGTTGGATAAAGCGGGGAAATGACGTGGCAATTTCTGAGAGAGAGAAAGTGTACGTATGTCTGCTCGTACGTGTGATGATATGAGCGTTTTAATACATTTTTTTTTTGGTAATTTAAACTTTAAAGTTTAGGTGAGATGCTTACTAAGGTCAAGGCAGACCTTAAGACTCTATGAGCACTTATAGAGGTATTTATAGATCGCCTGCTAACAAGACCCTCACATCGACAGTAGGAATCGAACTCACGATCTTGTGGGTTGTGAGTCGACTTCTTACCAACTAGATTAACCTTTCTTGGCAGTGTTTTAATACATTTTGTTTTCTCAAATTTGCTACATATTTGAACTAGCCAATGATTGATAATTTACTTTTTAAAAAATCATGTTAGACATTTAATTTTTAAAAATTGTGGACTCAATGCTTTTTTTTCAATTAAATTATAGATTTTTCTGGCTTATCTATGTAACAGTCTAAGCAAAGATTAATCTCAGTCGGACTTCAGAGACAAAACAGTTGGATTCTCCTAACAATGTCAACTCAATGGGTCGAATCGAATTCTCTCCTTAGGGTGTAGCTTGCCAACCACTACGCCAAATATTTGTTAGTAGACTCAATATTTTTTTAGTCTCTCTTACAACAAAAATATTAATATATATTAATTTTAAGTTAAATTACATTAATATATTCTGAATTTTAAAAATTAAAATATCAAATCATATATATTTTTTAAAATTTAAAAACAGTGTAATAGTACCCACAGTTAAAATTATTGCGTGAGGCTTGGTTTGGAGAATGGGGGAGGTGGCTGCGACTGGCTAGTATTACTAGGTTTATAGTTGCATAGCAGAGACAACGTATTGAAACAACCGCGAATCCACCTTGGTCGTTGTGCTCTCTAGTCTATTTTCTCAATTCTCACAAACTTATATATATATATATATATATATATGTATGAGAAAATTTACTAATTTTTTTATAAAAAAATTATTATTTAACTTTTGAATTTGTACGGGTTAATAAATTAATTTTTAAAAATTTAAATATATGATTTAATAAAATATTTTAATTGTTAATAATTTAATTCTTAGTGACGATTTGATCTTTAAATTTGAATTGATTTTATTTTCTTTATAATTTTTAAATTTATACTAAATTAGATTTTTTTTAGTGTCTAAACTTATGCTAAATGTATATTTTTCGTAGTTCTTGAATTTGATTCAAGAATCAAATCGTAATAATTCAATAACTGAGTTATATAATTTAATTGAGCTGATTAATTTTTTTCTTTTGCTAAGAAGACTAATTAGTTGATTTATTACAAATTTGGACATTAAAAATAAGTAACAAAACTTATATATATTACCTTCAATTTTATTACAAAATAAAACTATAAATGACAAAGTACCTTATAAGAATCAAAATCAAAACATCAAACTTTATTTTAAATCAATTACAAAAGATTTTACCAAACTAAAATCTATATCTATATATATATATATCTATATCTATACTATATTATATGGCTCCACCCCTTATGGTTGGTCAAAAATAGTGAATTAAAAAATTAAAAAAGAAAAAAAAATCACTCACTCACTCTCCCCACTTCTTTAAAAAGTAAATGAATTAAAAAAATACAAAAAACAATTAAAAATGCCACCACTCTCTCCCCACTCACTCTCCCCATATGAGGTAATTTCAAATTGTTCCTAAATATTTTATAATTTCTCAAATTGGTCCCAAACTTACTCTTTTATCAATATAAAAATTTAATATAATCTTCAACTTTAAATCAATTCAAACGTTACATGCATATTGGCGTGCCCGTTAGAGCACGTCAAACCCCTAGTATTATTATATGTGTGAGGGTGCTTTTGGTTGGTCAAAAATAATTAAATTAAAAAAAATAAGAAACAAACATGTGAAACTTGATAATTGGCTGACTTTATAGATAATGAGACAGAAAAAGTAGGAGATGGGATTTAAGAAAATGAAAACTTATTAATTGGTCTTTTTAATTTTCACACTTATAATGATTTAATCCTTAAATAATAGAAATATACTATTTAGTCAATAACTAACTACAAATGTTAAATCAAATGTTACATACATATTTTCGTGTCCATTAAGGCACGCGTCCATTAAGGCACGAAAAGCGTCCGTGCCCCTAGTATATAATTATGCGACAAAAATGTCATGTCGCTTTTGGACTTAGTAGTTGATTTTATATTTTAGCTATGAGTTGTTCTTTTTTTGTTTTGCTCAATAGCTATGAGTTGTTCGGAGGTATATATACTGCATTAATTTATTTAAACGGTTCTATGAAATATCAAACTTCTATAATCTTGGATGTTTTAACCGTTATATTGAGAGAATATTTTTAAAAAAGCGTGGCTATGTATTCCTAATATTCATATTAAAAAAATTTAATAATGAAAAAATATTCCTCCGAAGATTATAATTTTTAAGAATGAGAAAATGATCTATATACCAAACAGGCAAACACCCTCTTTAAGTACTAGGCACGAAAGTTTAAAAATTCATATTCATCCTTGGTGGATTACTCCTCAAAGGTGGTATTAAAGAAATGTAATATTTTAACCAAGCTTAATTGATCTAGTGGTAGAGTTTATTATGTCTTTTAAGCAAGTTTCACGAATTCAAATTTTGCCTTGTGTATGCAGCAATCAATTAATCAGCGACAGACTCTTAAATAGAATACAAATCTACGAAGGATTAATTTTTAGTCTTTATACGTTAGGTAACCCATAGAAATGCAATATTTTGTTGTTAAAATAGAGTAATTTGGTGGGGAGTATAGCATGATTGACGTTTCGTGGCTGGACTTTTATATTTGTCAACTTTTGGCACTGCACATTTCTCTTAGCTTTAGCCTTTAAGGGCATCGAAAGTGGTAGACAGAGGTCGTCGCCAGCAACTTGGATATTTTTTTGTACGCTCCATTTGTCACATGCTATCCAAGTCAACCCAATTTATAAACTTCAAACACACAAGGATAATTACTCTTTTTTTTTCCTTTTTGAATATTCCAATATAATTGTTCAACGTTTCTCCCCTTAATTGGTTATCAAGTAGTATTTTTTTATTTTTATGGTCTTAAATGTTTATGTATATACACTGAATTTTTATTATTGGTGATATCTAAATTAGTTTTACGAGATTAGTTTGAGTATAAATTTCATATATTTCTGATTTTTAAATACTGATTTTTTGTTCAATGTATCCATTATCTTAATGGAAATTAAAACATACATACTATTAGTATTAGTTTTTTATTTGTAATCTTTTCAGTTTTAAATCATAGTGTTTTATAAATTAAACAATATCATTGATGTATATATTATTATAATTTGATGATTTTGCTCTAATAAGTTGCATTGTGTAATAAAGCGTTTGTTTTTAATGTGCGATTTTTAATATCTCTAACACTTCTTGTCAAATTCAACTAACTTAGCCTAATTGTCAAATTATTTCATGATATTATTAACTTATGCTATTTTTTTAGTTTTAAATGTCTTATGTCTTTTTTTCTACCTCAGCTTCTACTCTTTTTATAATTATAGAGGTCAAGAATTTTTTTTTTTTTAGACCATAGATCCTTTTTGTTTTGACTGTGAAACTATTGAGCTCTGATACCATTTTATAATTGAGTAAACTACTAAATTGGTCCCTGGATTATTGGCTCGCTGACAGATTGGTCCCCGAATTTAGAAAATTGACAAATAGGTCCCTGAATTTTTCTAACGAGTCAAATAGGTCACCAAATTTTTCTAACGTTAGTCAAATAGATCCCCGAATAACATGCACAGAAGGACAGAATAAATTTGTTTGATAATGTGTTGAGTTTTATATTGCTGAACTTTAACGAGGATGATGTTATTCAATTAAAATGTCCAAAACAATTCGTATAGTATCGTTTTATATTATTTATCCTTTAATTTTTTTTAGGCAAAAGACTCTTTCGTGCCCCTAACATTTGCGGTCATTTTCAATTATGCCCCTAACGTTTTATTTGTGTCAGTTGTGCCCCCAATGTGAAACGTTAGTTTCAATTATGCCCCTAACTTTGACTCAATGCTGATGTGTCAATTTTTTTTACTTATGTGTCAATTTTTTTTTGAATTGAACATGTGGCAAGATGACTGGATAAATAAAACATCTCTGATTTATATTTCATCCACCATGACATTTCCTACGTGGATTTACATTCACTAAACCAAAAAATTACTTAATCTTTTCATCTTCATCTACGCAGGCTGAGAGCAGAGCAAACCCTAAAATTTTTTTGACATCTTCATCTTCATCTTCGTAAGCCTTATACCAGTCAAAAACCCTAAATTTCCCTAGCTTTCTTCACCTTCGTGTGCACAAGAGCAGGAGTCGAAAACCTAAAACCCTAAACTTTATTCACATTTAGCACGATTTCGACTTGTAATTTCTGCACAGAGAGAAGCAATTTTGCTGGGTGGTTGCATATTTCAGACGATTTCGACTTGTACATTTTAGCCCCCGTCATTATGTTTTCTCTCTTTTCATTAAGTGCTTTAAGCTTCTCTGCAGGGACTAAATTGAAGTTTCAGAGGAATTTCTCTGGTCACATCTTGAATTTTAACTTTGGGCCTAACTTTAGGCCTAATTGAGTCAGCGAAAATTATAGATTATTCCTTTTGAATTACAGTTTAGTCCTAAAACCTTTAAATTTCATTCATTTTAGTCCCAAGTTCTAGAAACAACATTGCAAAGTGTCCCAAACTCCTCCAAACACTCCAGTTTAGTCCCTAAAACATAGATTTCTCAAAAATTGCACCAAAAATGCAAAGAAAATGAGAACAAAGATGAAAAGATGAAGTAATTTTAGGTTTAATGAATGTAAAGTCACGTAGGAAATAAAAAGGTGGATAAAAAATAAATCAAAGATGTTTTATCTATCCAGTCATCTGCCACTTGTACAATTCAGAAAAAAAAAATGAAACATAAGCAAAAAAATTAACACATCAGCATTGAGTCAAAGTTGAGGGCATAATTAAAACTAACGTTTCATATTAGGGGCACAACTGACACAAATGAAATGTTAGGGGCATAACTAAAAATGACCGCAAACGTTAAGGACATGAAAGTGTCTTTTGCCTTTTTTTTTATTAATCTAATGTGCGAATATGTTTCGATAAGGTAAATTTAATCAAAAATAATATTTTTGGAAGTAATTGAATTATTTTATTTCATAATTTTAATATAGTAGAAAGAATAATTACCTTAAAAAATTATTTATTGTTTTAAGTTTATCTTATCCAAATATACTATTAGTGCTCTAACATTTATAGGTAGATAAATTTCCTTGGTTAGTGGAGTATACACGTTTTTCCCGTATCAATGGTATTAAAATTATTGATTGTTATATAGATTTTATCATATGATGAATTGTCATGTTGATGAAATAAAAACATTGCGGGTTCGAATGTTCATGAAATAAAAATTCATCCTTTTATTTTTTTTTCATTTTCTACATTTTAATTGTTTTAAAATAAAAACTTTCCATAAATGGAGTACCGGTTCTAGCCGGCACGTACCGAGTAGAACCCGGTACCCTATTTATGGAAAGTTTTTTAATTTAGCTAAAAGGTATCAAATTTAATAGCTCAAAACCTATTATTTCTTATATATACACTTTTGGTCAAAGTGCAATACTCTAATTGAAAGAGAAAGCCTACTTTTTAGTCCTTAAATTGATTCTTAAACTATGATTTAGTCCCCAAATCTTGAAAATATACATCTTAGTCCATGATTTTTTCGCAAGCATCAACTATTTAGGGTATGTTTGGGTTAGTTCATGAGCAATTTATTTTCTGTTAGGAATCTTTTTTGTGCTACACATATATATGGCTTATTATCGTATTGCATAGTTCATGTCTATCTATTTATATAACGATTATATGAGTTGAACTTACTTGCACTACACGGGTTTGGCCCTAGTCTATACGAAAAATTGTGAGAAAAATGTACATTGGTAGCGACAAAATTCCTCATTTTTTTTTTCCATTTTCTACATTTTAATTGGTTTAAAATAAAAACTTTCCATAAATAGAGTACCGAGTTCTAGCCGGCACGTGCCAGGTAGAACTTGGTACCCTATTTATGAAAAGTTTTTTAATTTAGCCATGAGGCATCAAATTTAATAGCTCAAAACCTATCATTTCTTATATATACACTTTTGGTCAAAGTGCAATACTGTAATTGAAAGAGAAAGTCTACTTTTTAGTCCTTAAATTTATTCATAAACTATGATTTAGTCCCCAAATCTTGAAAATATACATCTTAGTCCATATTTTTTCGCAAACATCAACTATTTAGGGTATGTTTGGGTTAGTTCATGAGCAGTTTATTTTCTGTTACGAATCTTTTTTGTGCTACACATATATGGCTTATTATCGTATTGCAAAGTTCATGTCCATCTATTTATATAACGATTATATGAGTTGAACTTACCTGCACTGCACGGGTTTGGCCCTAATCTATATGAAAAATTGTGAGAAAAATGTACATGGGTAGCGACAAAATTCCTCCTTTTATTTTTTTTCCATTTTCTACATTTTAATTGGTTTAAAATAAAAACTTTCCATAAATGATAAGTTGAGAATAATTAGGGGAAATTAATTAGGGTATATTTGTAAAAGTATTAAACATTCCCAGGAATATCAAAGTTGAACCAAACACAAGATTGTAACATTCCTGGGAATATTGCAAAATAATCCTAGGATTATTTTAACTTATCCAAACATACATTCTTATAATCCTGAATGTGATTCCCAGGAATGAAAAAATAATCTGTGTACCAAACGCTCCCTTAGTGTATTTGTATGCTCCATAAAATAGGGTATGTTTTCCTACCAAAAGAAAAAGGGTATGTTCGAATTAGAGATATAGAGTGAAAACTACAAAGCTGAATCCGTGTAAATTTAACCTTGAGTTCACAAAGTGTTGCAGTCTCCGTGTGTCTGATATCGCCGGATCCTGCAAACTAGAAAGCACAGGGGGTTCCTTGTGTTTCCTCCTCTGATGCTGTAGTTAGAAGATTTTAGAGAGAGAAGTAAGGGAGTGAGTTTTTGAGAGAGAGAGTTGTTTACCTGTGTTCGTGTAGTTTGTTTGTATTTATCTTCCTCCCCTTTGTCTCATGTTGGTACGAGGTACAAAGGGGACATTAGGGGCGTTTTAGGGAATGCTCATGGAGCGTGCTGCTGTGCCCTGCTAATCAGACCTGATAGCTGTCGCTTTCAGCTCATAGTGGGGGAGGGGGTGTCTTTCCTTCTTTCTGGGAGTCAGTGATAGTCAGGAGTGCTTTTCACCAGATCCCTGTATGCGAGGGGTGTTTTAGTAATTCCACGTGTGTATTTTTGCTAAACCGTACCCTGTGACCGGCGTTACCTTGTCTGGTCACGTGGCCACAAGGATCTTCGCATTAAATGCCAATATCTTGGCATTTAATGCTTTGATGGGCGTCTACCCCGTTGGGGGATTATCTGGCGTTGGGTCTCCAATAGCTTGTTCTTTCTTGTTTGTATCCGGGCGGCTATTGTCCTTTGTATGTGATTATAAAGGGTGTATATCACTTGTCCCTCCAAAAAGACCAAGGCGGCGCCATGGGCGTTGGTGTCGGGTTTTGACGTTCTGTTGGTCTCCGAGGGGTGTGTATCATAGAGTATATTTAGATTAGGGAATAATTAAGAAAGATAAGAGAAGGAAATGAAAGAAGATTAAGATCTTTGTCCTTCAATTGAAAAGTTAAAATTTGGAGAGATAGAGAATGAGAGATTTAAAACTAATCTCTCATTATTTGTTTATTTATAAATTTAAATACATTAAATTGAAATATTTTAAAAGAGGTATTGATTAATTTTTTTTGGGGTTTTGTTGTCAAATGCACGCTACTTTTATTTTACATAAATTGAATTACCTCTAATTTTGGTCCGAAATGCGGAAGAGCCATGAAATACATCCACAAAGCTATGGAGTCCAGGTGACCTGTGATATTTTTTTTTTGATTGAAAGGTGACCTGTGATATGAAGTTATGAACTAGATATACTATAATTTCATCATATGAACTCATTATTACATCACAAAAAGTGTATAATGATAACAACAAAAATTTTGGGTTTGATTCTTATCTCTAAGAATTATTTTGAGAGTACAAAATATCTTTCGATCAGTAATCTTTATTTTTAAAATTTTGAAAACGGTATTTGATGTTTTAAATTTTAGAACAAAATAATTATCATCAACCATATTTTTCAACTTTTTATTTAAGCAAAAAATCTGTTGGTGCTCTAACGTTTGATGTCAGTTTCTGTTATGCCCCTAATGTTTGTTTTGTGTCAGTTATGCCTCCAATGTGTCATATTGTTTTCAATTATACCTTAACCTCAATTTTTTTTTGCCAAAGTCCTATTTTGGTCCCTCAAGTTTGCTCAAAGTTCCGTTTTGGTCCCTCAAGTCTCTGGTGAACTTTTCGACAAGATACACAGTGACTCTGACGACTACGAAAACTCTCAATCCAAGGTTTTTTGATCTCCTAAGTTCAATGACGGCCTCCATTTTGCAAAAAAATGACTGGCAAGCCACCGACAAATTTACACAATCGCTGAAAATCATATTTTCGGTCATTTGTTCGCAAAATGCAGGCCGCCATTGAACTCAAGAGGTCAAACAACCTTGGATTAGGAGTTCTTGTAGTCGTCGGGGCCGCCGTGTATCTCGTCGGAGACTTGAGGGACCAAAACGGAACTTTGAGCAAACTTGAGGGATCCAAATAGGACTTTGGCCAAACAAAATTGAGGTTAGGGTATAATTGACAAAGATGTGAAACGTTTGGGGTATAATTGACACAAAACAAACGTTGGAGGCATAACTGAAGTTGACCGCAAACGTTAAGGGCACCACCAGGTCTTTTGCCTTTTATTTAATTAACTCTAGTTTTTAACGTATTTTCTTTATTGTTTTTGAATCGAAGTATGATATTATTTACTACCAAATACGTACATATTGCTCATTTAGACAATTTTATATTTTCATTTAGATTAAAATTTTAGTTTGGTCTTTAATATTTACTCAAAATTTTGTTTTAGCCCTTAATATCTTTTTTGATGCTTTTGATCCTTAATATTCTTAAAAAAATATTTTGGTTTCTAACTAATGGACGTAGTTATATATTTTTTATTTCAAGTTCGAATGTAACGAAATCAGGGATACATATTACTCTTGACGAGTTCTTTCTCTACTTAGTTAGGACTGTTGACAGAGAAGGTCAAATCAAGCCTTAAATTGAACTCAAAAGAGATCCACTTGTTTCATGAAGTTGGTCATATCTCTCTCGTTTCAAGTCTGAATGCAACAAAATTTGAGTTACGTGTTATTCTTGACAAGTTCTCGACAATTTCTTTCTTTACCTAATTGAAGTTGTTGGTAAACAAAGTTAAATAGTACTCTAAAAGTTAGTATTAATTTTTTTTTTACTAAACTCACTTCTAGTGTACTATTTGATCTCGTTTGCTGATGACTTCAATTAAACAGAAAAAGAACTCGTCAAAAGTAACTTCTAGCTTTGCCTTTGTTGTATTTGGACTTCTAATGAGAAAAAAATGGCAAGCTTCATGACATGAGTAGCCCACTTTCGTACCCAATTTCAGGCTCATACTTGTCGATGACCTTAATAAGACAGAGAAAGAGTTATGAAGAGTAATTTGTAATTCTGATTTCGTCGCATTCAGAGTTAAAACGAGAGAGTTATTTTTTTTTGGCCGAAAAAACGATAGAGATATAATTATATTTAATAGTTAAAGACTAATCATGAAACTTACTAATGATCATAATAGAACTTTGGGAATATTAATGACTAAAATGGAATAAAAAAACATTAAGGACCAAAACAGATTTGAGATAAATATTAGGAACTAAAATGAAAATGTTATTTGATATATATGCACATGTTTGATAAAGAAAATTATTCCAAGACTAAACTAAAGAGGAGCAGTTAAAAAGAAAAGAAAAAGTGAAAGATGGAAAGAAAAAGAAAAGAAAAGAAAAAGTAAAACAAGAAGGAAGAGAAAATCGGACTTCCACTACTCCAACATGACCATTACCACTTCTTCCTTGCTTCTTTCGCGTCCGTCTCCTCCGAAAACCTTGTGCTTCCAGTCATTCTCTTTCTCACTCGCGTCTATTCACTCAGCTTTCCTCCCGCCACGTGTCACTACCCTTTTCGACTCTTTTATTTCCCTTTCCCCCCCTCATTTTCCTTTCATTTCCCCGCCTTTCTTCTCTCTCTCTCTACTTTTCTTCTTCTTTCTTTCTTTCTTTCTGCTTCAACAAACAATTTCTCTGTAACACTCGCATACTGCTGTATATTCTTCTCTTCTTGCATCTTCTTCAGCTATACACCACAGGTAAATCGTCCATAATCTCGCGCGCATTTTAAATTAAACTTTACATGTATCAAAATGCGAATCACGCTTCAGATCGTACTTTCTGATTTTTAAATTTTCTGCGGTAATATTTCAATTCAAACTTGGTTTGATTTTGTTCTATCTGCTTCACTGAGCAATTTCTCTGTCAAATACTCGCATTGTGCTGATCCAGCATTCTTAGTTCTCTATTCTCTTCTTCATTGGTGGTTTTTTCGTAATCTCGTTATCATTTTACATCTACATTTCTGTAGTTATATATTTCAAGCTTCGTTTTCTTGTGCGTTGAAATGCAAATCGCGCTTCCGATTACTTCCGATTACGTATTGGATTTCAATAGTTCTCTGTCTTTCTATTTGAATTTCAAGTGTATTGTGTATCTGCATTGAGATATTTGATATTTATCGCGCACTTATTATACGGCACATCCGTTCGGTTACCGCGAAAATGATTTGAATGTGTCTGTTCAGTTCTTCTCTGTACGAGTACTCTGATCGCTACCAAACGGACTTCAGTTTGTTTATGTTAATTTTAATTAGGTTTTCCTGCTTTTTTGAAGTGAGACTGAAGTTGCTTGATTAATAATGATCATCAATCATCGATCATCTGGAAATTAGTCTGTAGGACAAGACGGAAAGTTGAACTGCATCCTTGAGGTGCTCGGTAGCAATGTCGACTTCCGAGTCAGGACCGCCGATGCTGACGAAGCGGGCTTCAAGAAGCGCCGCCGCATCAACGTTTTCCCTCGAAGTCTTCGATAATGAGGTCGTCCCCTCCTCACTCGCATCCATTTCTCCCATTCTTCGAGTAGCCAATGAGATCGAAAGCGAACGCCCTAGGGTTGCTTACCTATGTATGTGACGTACACTGATTCGTTTTACACAAATAACAAATTAGATTCCTCCTTGCTACAATCCATCAGTACAATACGCGTATTGCATATCTGGTTCGCTCTGATTTATGAATTTTGCGTTTGTTTCGTTTTGGAAAGGTCGGTTCTATGCGTTCGAGAAGGCGCATAGGTTGGATCAGAACTCTAGTGGCCGTGGTGTGAGGCAGTTCAAGACGTTATTGCTCCAGCGATTAGAGAAGGTAAGTGATTGGTTTAAGAAAATATTTTCTGTTTTCATTTTCTGTTTTCATTTCTGGAATTCTATTTTCATTTCAAAATTTTCAATATTTAAGAAATATGTTTGTTTTACAAAGTTAAAAAATCGTTTTCATTCATATTTAAATTATGTTAACTTGAATAACGCTAATTTTTATATGTTTTTAAGTTTGATTATAGCTAAATGATGATATTAACATGATTAAATAGTTTACTTTTGTGTAATGTTGCAAAATATCATAAGTTTGTTTTTGGAAATACTGGAAACGTCTTTTTGACGTTTCCTGTTTTCAGCCTGTTTCAGAAAATGTTTCCAGAAAACATTTCTAAAAAAACTGTACAAAACACGTTTTCAGTCATATTTCCTGTTTTCAGTGAAAATGGAAACAGGAAACAGGGCAACCAATCAGACCCAATGTGCCATTTCAATTTTCTTATCGTTTTCATTTCTCTGCATTTTTTTTTTGGGTTTCAAAGGAAGAAAGTAAATCCTCGCTAGTCTTATTTCGTCCCAAAAAAAAAAAAAAACAAAACAATCCTTGCTAGTATTAGCTTGAGAGTGTTAATTTCTATTATAAAGTAGAAGTCCTAAATTTCTTGAAGTATATTGTATAAATTACCTTAAAAAAAACTAATCTCCAAATTTGAAAAAAAATACACATAAGCCACAAATTAAGTAAGGTAACACTCCCCTATTTTCTCTGGCAAAAAAAAACACTCCCCTATTTTCCATGGCTCATGCCCCATTCGTCACATTACAATTCGTCACATTCTTTCAATGACAAGATTAATTTACGTTCTTCCTCTTTTGTATAAATACCAAAAAGTCTATTTAATATTCTCTCAATCATTATGACTAAATTCTTTTCCCGTGTCAAATGTTTATTAAAAAACTTTATAACAAATATATAAAAAATTCAATTCTAAGTAAGTTTTGCCTAGGAAGATAATCACCTGGAAAGAGGCTTTCTAGTTTTCAATATTTCTTTTAAATCAGTAATTGGATTTAATTTATGAAAGTGCTACAAATTAAACGTAGATTGCACTTGCCTAAGATTTAGGCAAATAAAAAACATTTGTTGATTTTCTATATTTAGCATTCCTTATTTGCTACAATTTTTTTATAAAAAGAAATCTATTTCTTTAAACTCATTTATTACATGTAAATATGCAAAGGAGCAAAATTCTTATCTCCAACAGGGGAATTGCCTTTAAATGCTTTTATATCATTAAAATTAATTTTATTAGTTTGACAATTTTTTTGTTCAATAATTATACAAAAAAATATTGTTCAATTTAATAATACAAAATCTAACTTGCTGTAAATTCTGTTGGAATGAAGACTCACAAAAATGAGATGCATGCTGTCTGTTACCGTCTTAATTTGTAGGGTGTCTGCAGCTTGCATGATTTTCCATTCTCACTAATATGTTTTTGAGTTCAGCTGAATTAGTATTTTCCTTTGTCCAATTTCTCTTAAAAAATATTTTAATGTGTCATATTTAATTTCTTGTTATATATGTATGTCTGGATCTCAGACATCCTTCAATAATGCCCATAAGTCTTTGATTGTTCGATAGTTAATAGTTATTGATTATTACTTAATTAAAACATAACCATAACAATAAAAGCTTCAGAATTAGAAACTCGGCTTAAAACATATTATGGTATTGTTTCACTTGATAATAGAAATCTAGGCATTGCATTGTTGAGGGATTCATAATAAACTTCACCTTTCATTCCTAGTTCAACTTACATAATTTTTGAATTTAGGACAACCCATCCAGTTTGGCCTCTCGCGTTAAGAAGACAGATGCAAGGGAAATTCAGGCTTATTATAAGCAATACTACGAACAATACGTCAGAGCTCTTGACCAAGGTGAGCGAGCAGACAGGTGCGTACATCATTGTATATATGCTTATTCTTCTTACTCTGAATTATGGCTCTCGCCCTCGGCCCCTCACTCCTTGCATTACTATATGCTTAGTATTGGTGCATGAGTCACTATAGGAGGATATCTCTCTTAGTTGTTAATATTTGTATATATCTCATTATATTTAATACTTAGTAGTTCCACCTTCTCTTGCAGAGCTCAGCTAGGTAAAGCTTACCAGACCGCTGGTGTGCTATTTGAAGTGCTTTGCGCTGTTAATAAGACTGAGAAGGTCGAAGAAGTAGCTCCTGAGGTTAGTCTCCTTTTGTAATGATAATACTTCATGTTACTCGCAATATTCAAATCCTTGACGCCTAACAACAATAAATTCTGCCCAAGTAGATTATCGCGGCCGCTAAAGATGTCCAGGAAAAGAAGGAAATCTATGCGCCTTATAACATTCTTCCACTGGATTCTGCTGGGGCTTCTCAGCCTATCATGCAGCTTGAAGAGGTATTATTTCCACAGGATTTATTGATATCATATTGAACCAATTAATCACATTTCTTCACTCCCTGTATCTTCCTTCCCTCCTATGTCTCCCAAACTATATTGTTTTTCTTGGCCTTACACTTTGTTTGTTTTCCTTACTTTCCAAATCAGATCAAGGCTTCGGTTTCGGCACTCTGGAATACTAATGGCCTGAATTGGCCAACTTCATTCGAGCAACAAAGGCCGAAATCTGGAGATCTAGACCTGCTTGATTGGCTTAGAGCCATGTTTGGGTTTCAGGTGTTGGTTTTTTCTTCCAAGTTAACTACAATAAGTTTTTGAGCTAATGAAGCAGGTTAACTGAAAAAACAAAACTTAGAAGAGAGCTTAAACCAAGGAAGGTAATTTTATTGGTAATTGGTTTATGTTTTCATAAGATTACTCATTAATTCAGCTCAAGAGGGTATTTATACATGCATGAGTCTTGATAAACAAGTAAAACATATTACTCTAACTGTTAAATACCAACTAACACATAAAAATATAAACTAAACTTCTTAACTTTTAAGTAAGTGGTAGTCGGCGGTTGGCAAGTGGATCATTATTCAACACCACGCATATTTTTTAATCCAAATAGAGCGGGAGCTGAGTAAAAATTCATGAGTATCTAGTTCTTGTATTGACCAAAAAACAAAAAAAAGATACCTAGTTTTTTGAATGACCTGCAGTAATCATATTAATGCATTTGATTTATTTCGACACAGAGAGACAACGTCCGGAACCAGAGGGAGCATTTGATTCTGCTTCTCGCTTCCTCTCATATAAGGCTTCATCCCAGGGCTGAACCTCTTCATAAGGCACGTAGTCTTACATATCAGAGACGCCTACCTTGCCTTTTGTCTTTTAGTTATTAGTTTCGGCTTCATGTTTTTTGTTTTCTTTTTTTGGTCAATGGCAGCTTGATGATCGTGCCGTGGATGGAGTGATGAAAGCTCTTTTTAAGAATTACAAACAATGGTGTAAATTTATGGGGAAAAAACATAGTTTGCGGTGAGATATAATCGTATTACAGTATCTCCATTTTAGCAAACATTTGTACTTTGTAGCTTTGGTGTTTTCAAATATTTTGTTTTTTCAATGAACTCTTACTGCGAATAGAATTCTGAGCTCGTGATGCTGAAAGTGCTTATATTGATTTTTCATAGAGTATCTAAAGGTGAGGAGGCACAACAGAGGAAGTTACTTTACATGGGTTTATATCTTCTCATTTGGGGCGAGGCAGCTAACGTTCGTTTCATGCCAGAATGTCTGTGTTATATATTTCACAATGTGAGTGTACAGATTTTCCAGAAGTTTAACAATACCTTATGCTAGAATGTCTTCTAAAATGTACATTTTCTTGAAAACATTTTGTAGAAGATAACTGTAATGCTCTGCTTGTGCTAACTATAATAACCAATCATAACTTCAGATGGCATATGAACTCCATGGTTTATTGGCTGGAAATGTCAGCGTTGTTACTGGTGAAAATATACAACCTTCATATGGTGGTGGTGACGAGGCTTTTCTTCGCAGGGTTATAACTCCCCTGTACCGAGTAATTGAAAAGGTACGTTATCTTCCAACACGGACACTATCATTAATTCATTATGCTTATAGACATCTGCTCTCCGTGGTTACAAAGATTTACTTATCCAGGAAGCACAAAAGAGCAGAAATGGAACAGCTCCTCATTCGAATTGGTGCAACTATGATGATCTGAATGAATATTTCTGGTTTGTTGGCTTTTGGATCTTACTTATTGAAAATGACTTTGCTGGCTCGTTTCAATCTTCATTAACTTTAACGAATGGTTCTTGTGACTTCCATTGTAGGTCATCTGATTGTTTTTCTCTTGGGTGGCCTATGCGTGATGATGGTGAGTTTTTTAAATCAACACGTGACCATGGACAGGTATCTATATTTTGAGAACTTTGTACTCTTATTGCAGAAACTAGAAAGCTTTGCTGGTTAAATGCTTATATAATTCTATAACAGGTAAGAAAGGGTGCTACGGTAAAACCTGAAAGCACTGGCAAATCAAATTTTGTCGAGACCCGGACATTTTGGCACATTTTCCGCAGTTTTGATCGTTTTTGGACCTTCTATATGCTGGCTTTGCAGGTAAATTGATTAAGGAAATACTCATGTCAAAATTTCCTTTTAGTCATGACCAGGCTTGAACTATCTTTTTACAGGTAATGTTCATTATTGCGTGGCAAGATATAGCCCTCGCGGATATCTTGAAAAAGAATGTCTTATATGATCTATCCAGTATATTCATTACGGCAGCCTATCTACGCTTACTTCAATGTATGATACATTCACTTAACTGACCTGTGATGGGTATATAGTTTTACTCCAATGGCTGAATTTTAATTATTCTGTATAGTTGAAGGAAGTTTGACACTTTATTTGTTCTAAATTGCAAGAAGTTAAGATGAACTGAACAAACTTTGAAAGTCATAAAAATAGCAGGGAAATGATTGCTTTAAATTATTTAGGGCATGACATATTCAACTAAAATGGAAGCCTATGGACAAACGATGCAATATTATCAATTATTTCGCTTCCTCTATCTTTTGCTGCCCAAGTCTGGTGCCCACAATTTTACCAATCTTTTAATTCACTTCTTTGAAATTTTATGACAATTGCTGAGAAGATAAACAAGTAACTTCTGTTGAGGGTATATATAGAAGTGGAAAGTTTATCTTTTAAGTTTTTCTCGAAGGACAAAATTTTTATATAACTCATTATATTTTTGCTATCAAGATATCCGATAAAGATATAATAGTTGGGTAAATCTTTGTAAAATATCTAATCATATACATTCACTTATCATGTTATGATTAGAAAACTTAAACAGTAAAGATATTAAAAATTATATGCTTTCTTTCCTTAATCTATTACTTGAAAGTGGATGCAGTCATGCAGGGATAGTTTCCATCAATATTAGTGTTTGTTGCTTTAACATGTCATTGTACGTCATAGTATCTCTCGATATTGATTTAGGTATGTTGGACCTGGTCCTGAACTTTCCGGGCTATCATCGACCAAAATTCACTTCTTTGCTAAGAAACATCCTCAAAGTTATTGTTAGTCTAATATGGGCCATCGTTCTTCCAATCTTCTATCTTCAAACCGTAAGGGGTTTACCTGATGTTCTCAAGGGGATCCTTTCCTTTCTTAATAAAGTTAAGGGCGTTCCAACATTGTACGTCATAGCTGTTGCATTATATCTGCTTCCTAATTTGCTAGGAGCAATTCTCTTTCTTTTCCCGATGCTCCGGCGTTGGATTGAAAACTCAGATTGGCACATAGTTAGACTCTTCTTATGGTGGTCACAGGTATTTACGTTGCTCTACTACGTCTAGTTCATTTAAACTTGAATTGTTTTATTGAAAGTTTGTCTAAAGGCTGTTATTACTGTTAAAGTGATGCAAATATGCCCTTGAGCTTAATTTTTTGTTTTTAAAATGGTCCGCGAATGAATAAATAATAAAATAAGATAAAATCATATTTTAGTTCTCGGTACATAAGATGACTTTTAATTTAGTCATTAAAAAATCATAATCAATTCAATCCCTGGAAAATAAAATTTTCTTTTTGATACCTTTGTACCTGAACTACATCCATAATTTAATGGTTTAATGAACAAAATATTAATATAAAAATAGTTTATTAACTTAAAAGTTTGGGTACGGGGATAACATTGAAAAGAAATTATCTTTACAAAATTTCATTAACTGATATTTGAAATACTCAATTGAAACTCATCATATATATTAAAAATATAAATAATTTTTCTGAAAAAAAATAGTTGTCAAGTAAGGACTTTTGACTGGTGTTCGCATGATACTTCAAGCACTACCCACCTATATATTTGAATCAGCATAGATATATAATTAGACACACAAACACACGCCACACGCCCTGCTTGGAGCTGATAGTAGAGCATTTGGTAGTTAGTCAGATATTATTATTATTATTATTATTATTATTATTATTATTATTATTATTATTATTATTATTATTATATCAACACTTGGTACTTGGTAGTCAGTAGTCAGCACTGGAGTTTTCTGTTTTCATGACTTTCGGTTCCATCAAACCATTTTGCTTTCATGATTTGCAAGGTCAATCCTCGAAGATAATTTTCCTAAAGAGTGGATATCTTAATAAATTCAAAGAAATAAATCTTGAGTTGGATAAAGATGAACTCTTCTGATAAAATCTTTTCTTATGCATGGGCCCAATCTGCATCAAAACTTTTTGTGCAACAAAGTTTAAAATTTTCCATCATTACTCTTTATTTTCAGTTTATTTAGCTGTCATTTGTCTTGAAATCATTTCTCCGGATCTTTTGAATTC
Organism: Chamaecrista fasciculata; assembly: GCA_003254925.1. Classification (NCBI taxonomy): domain Eukaryota; kingdom Viridiplantae; phylum Streptophyta; class Magnoliopsida; order Fabales; family Fabaceae; genus Chamaecrista; species Chamaecrista fasciculata. The sequence goes on from QANZ01042174.1 coordinate 173,627, forward strand.
AAGAATAGTGAATTAGTGATTTTCTATCTCGAAAAATGACATTAGGCATTTTTTTTTTCATTTTCTGATTGATTTTCTCTCCTCGTGTAGCCAAGGATCTATATTGGGAGGGGAATGCATGAAAGTCAGTTTTCTCTTATAAAGTGAGTTTCACGGACTACTGTGTTACTCAAAGTTCTGTTATTTCTTCTCCTCTGTTACCTAATGAAAAATTGTATGATAAATGGTAACCTATTTTCCATTTTGAATTTCAGGTACACTATTTTCTGGCTGCTGCTCCTGGCTTCCAAATTTTCACTAAGCTTTTTTGTCCAGGTATTTTTGCATCCGCGATAGTTGCTAGTTCCCCGATGTTTGTTAAATTTTGTTCAATTGATTTTTCTGTCTTCAGATTAAACCTCTAGTTCAGCCCACAAAGGATATAATGAACATTAAGCGAGTCCATTATGCTTGGCACGAATTTTTTCCTAGAGGTAATTCCTTCTTTTCATTTTTCCTTTATAAATTTAATATATTTACTTGCTGCTGAATTTTTTGATCAAACTATTTTCCTATCTGTGCAGCCAAAAACAACTACGGTGCAATTTTGGCGCTCTGGTTACCGGTGCTTACGGTGCGGTTGCTATGTTTCTTGTTTGTTTGCATATGTATAGTTTTCTTGTTAATTCTGTATATGTATATCTATATTTAGTTTCATTTCATGGACCCTCAAATTTTACATTTCATATCATTTTATTGGTTAGTCAGACATCACATATTGTTTTACAATGCAGGTTTATTTCATGGACACTCAAATTTGGTATGCCATTTTCTCAACTATATACGGTGGCATTAACGGAGCCTTCGATCGTCTGGGAGAGGTTATCATCAATTTTATCTATTTTTTTTTGGATTTCCAACACGTCTAGGGGAAACTTGAGATTGATAATATGGGCTTTCTTCATTTTTGTCAAACAGAAACTCGGACCTATTCAATCTTTTAACGGCCAACTAATATCGTTACTTCTGCGCTTAAACAGATACGCACTCTGAGCATGCTAAGATCACGGTTTATGTCATTGCCTGGTGCATTCAATGCATACTTAGTGCCTACAGATAAGAAACAGAAAAAGGGATTCACTTTCTCCAAGAAATTTGACGAGGTTGCTTATTTTTTCATTGACAAATAGCGAAGCTAAACTTAACTTTTCAATTATAATTATTTTTCAATGCTTATAATAGATTACTACGAATAGAAGGAGTGAAGCTGCCAAATTCGCTCAACTATGGAACGAAATTATTTGCAGTTTCCGTGAGGAAGATCTCATAAGTGATAGGAAAGGCCTCAGATCCAAATTCTGTATTCACTTCCATCTTTTGATTGTTATCCATCGCTTATTTTTGTTCGCATTACTCCAGGGAGATGGATCTTTTGCTGGTTCCTTACTCATCTGATCCTAGCCTCAAAATAATTCAATGGCCACCCTTTTTGCTTGCGAGCAAGGTTAGTGTAATTCGACTTCGATTTTCTAATGTGTGCCAACAGTTTACATAGTTGACTCTGTCTTTATTCCGTCTACATCTGCAGATTCCTGTAGCACTGGATATGGCAGCTCAATTTCGTGCAAGAGAAGATTCTGAACTTTGGAAGCGTATATGTGCAGATGAATATATGAAATGCGCAGTGATTGAATGCTATGAAGCTTTCCAAAATATCCTACATAATTTGGTGGTTGGAGAAACTGAAAAAAGGTTGCTCTTCGTATCGTATAAGAAATATCATATCTAATGTTCACTTGTTCAGTTGTCTGTCCATTTTAGATTAGATTCTAGTGACTGATATGTTTCTCTTCGTCTTCTTCTTCTTTATCTTTTTGTTTATTTTTAATTTCTTTTCCTCGATAGTTTGTCATGAAAAGAAAAAAAATACATAGTAAAATGCCTAATAGTTTGTACACTGAAGGATTGATACTTAAGAGTAGGGGGGAGTCTTTGCTATCTTTTATTAGCGTATATGCTTAAGCTATGCAGAAATTTTATCACAATTGTATTATTATCAGTACACCTGAATTCATTATGATGGAACAGGATAATATCCTATATAATCAAAGAAGTCGAAACCAGCATCTCGAAGAATACGCTTCTTACAAATTTCAGATTGGGCTTCTTACCTTCCCTTTGTAAGAAGTTTGAAGAGCTTGTAGAAATTTTGGTCAGTCATTCAAAGAAAAGTCACTATATATATCTAGATGTTAGAAGTTTTCTTTACATGGTTCTTTTCTCTATTTGTTCTACTCTGTAATTCAGGCTTTCCTTTTATATTACAGATTAAAGCCGATCCTTCCAAGCGAGATACTGTAGTGCTATTGCTGCAAGACATGCTAGAAGTGGTTACTCGTGATATGATGGTGAATGACAGGTTGGTGACCTTTCTGACGCTGAATTTATGCTGCAATATGTTGGACGGGTCCATATTATATTTGTTAGATGATCTACTTATCACTAAGTCAAGAGTTATAGTTACTAATAAGAGCGCAGCTCTATTTTTTTTTATCATAGAGTAGACGTCCAAATTCTATAATTTGTTACGTAGTCTCATACCTGAACTTCCATCGTGAAACAATTATTGCCACATCTTGACCAACAATCTATCCCTCACTAATTGTTTACCTCAAAATCCAACCTATGATCTTAGTTCTGATACCAGTTGGATTATTAAGCTTTTATCAAAACAATAATTGTTAGTAAGGGCACACCCAAGTATCATAGTTTGAATATGATTTGACCTAATACTTGGGCATTTGCCGTCAGACAATTGCTGTCACAGCCAAGCCAACAATGTTAATGGCTTTGACTTTTATTTTTGTGATGTTCAACAGTGAATCAATAGAACTTGGCCAAAGTAAGGAATCTGGAAGGCAACTTTTTGCCGGAAGTACTGATGCAAAACCCGCTATACTATTCCCACCTGTTGTTACAGCACAATCGGTGGAACAGGTACTCAGAAAAGCAATTATAATTGTCGATATATTTTTTCAATATTGTATATTCTTAGTTTATTATAATGATCTAGGAGGCTTTTATGGCTAATGTAACTCTTGATTCCTTCGTACGATTTCAGTTAAAACGTCTTCATATACTCTTGACGGTGAAGGAGTCTGCAATTGATGTTCCAACAAACCTTGAAGCTCGAAGAAGGATTAATTTCTTTTCCAATTCGTTGTTTATGGATATGCCACGCGCACCACGAATCCGTCAAATGCTCTCGTTCAGGTTTGACGCCTTTCTTCTGTGCATAATGCGCAGCTAAAAGAATATACATTCAATGTCATACTTTCCCCGAAGTTATATATTGCTAAACATCATAACCTTTATCTTGTGCACATTTCTTATATATTGTCACAGCTTATCGGAAACTCTTGGATTATTTTGTTGTTTTTCTTGTTTTACGATGACAAATTGTCCAACACCTTTTGAAAGCTATCTTTCTTTGCATATTACATATCCGTACATATTACTAAAATGACTGTTGAGGGGGTTCTACTTGGCATTATTGCCTTTAGAGCATATTTGGTTTTGCTTCAAACGCTTCATATAAAGCATTTGGCTTGTCTGCAGTGTTCTAACTCCATACTATAGTGAAGAGACTATCTATTCAAAGAATGACCTTGAGGTTGAAAATGAAGATGGAGTGTCGATAATATATTACCTGCAGAAGATCTACCCTGGTTAGTAGTAATGACTAACTAACATGGCTTAGCTTAGCCTTAACTTCATCATAATAGAAAGGACTGGCTGAAAAGTCGTAATTTTTTCAGATGAGTGGAATAACTTCATGGAGCGACTTAATTGTAAAAACAATGACATAATGGAGAAGGAAGAGAATATATTGCAGCTTAGACTCTGGGCTTCGTTAAGAGGACAAACACTTTGCAGGACAGGTATACGATGAATTTGGTCAATTATTATTTCTACTGTTTTATGTACAAAATCTATTGTACTTACAAATTACTGCACCGCAGTTAGGGGAATGATGTACTACCGAAGGGCTCTAAAGCTCCAGGCTTTTCTTGATATGGCCAATGAAAAAGGTAACACAATTATATTTTTTTTTTAATCCTCAGATAAGAGCAAAATCGTGATGTCTCCCTTCTCTGTTCTTGTGAATTTATGCTGTATTGTAAAATTGACTTGTCTTGTTCATCATGGTTTTTATTTTTTAACTCTTTTGTGGTCAGAGATACTCGATGGCTATAAAGCTATCACAGCACCAACGGAGGAAGAAGAAAGGAGCCAGAGATCCCTATATGCCACTCTAGAGGCTGTGGCTGACATGAAATTCACATACGTTGCTACCTGTCAGAACTATGGGAATCAGAAACGTAGTGGAGATCGCCGTGCAACAGATATCCTGAATTTGATGGTTAAGTATGTTCTCCAATTCATACTTCAAATGGGATTGTTTTAGGTGTATATACTCTAAAGTATGGTCCTTCATCTGTAGCAATCCCTCGCTTCGTGTAGCATATATCGATGAAGTTGAAGAAAGGGAAAAGGGAAAATCACGGAAAGCGTATTATTCTGTACTGATCAGAGCTGTGGACAATCATGACCAAGTAAGTGCCTATAGAGCGTTACTCATAGAAGAAGCAGTTAATTTACTCATCTTTACCTTATGAATGATTGTTTTTTAATATATTTACAGGAAGTGTATCGAATAAAACTGCCGGGTCCACCAAAGATAGGAGAAGGAAAGCCTGAAAATCAAAATCACGCCATTATTTTCACCAGAGGAGAAGCTCTTCAGGCTATTGACATGAACCAGGTAAAAGTTGTGAATTTTTAAAACTAGCAACTAAAATGGGTGTTTTTGATCAAAAAGGCAACTAAAATGGGTCTTAGTGCCTGTAAGCATGCGTGTTGATATTGTGTATACCCACAATTTTCTTCTAGGATAATTATTTGGAAGAAGCCTTGAAAATGCGTAACCTTCTGGAAGAATTTAGCGAGAATCATGGGCTGCGTAAACCTACTATATTAGGTGTTCGTGAGCATATCTTCACTGGCAGGTATGAAGAATCTTCTTACCTGTGGAACAGACATTTTTGTCTTATTTTTGTTAACGCAAGAGATTATTAATAATTAATTTTGATGACTCGTTGCAGTGTTTCTTCCTTGGCTTGGTTTATGTCAAATCAAGAAACAAGCTTTGTCACAATTGGTCAAAGGGTCCTTGCAAGACCCCTTAAGTAAGTAATCTTATACTGATAATATATATTAGGTGATTGCTTTTAGAACTGTACTGTAATCTTGTATCGGAGTTTCTTCATAAATATAGTAATATATCTATGTACGGTCTATGAACAAAGTGAACATTTAATATTTATAATTTAATATTTTTAAAAAATTTAAACATTTCGGGGATCAGGCTTATGAAACTAACATTTGTTCAAATTCAGGGTTCGATTTCACTATGGTCATCCGGATGTTTTTGATAGAATTTTCCACATTACCCGTGGAGGTATGAGCAAGGCTTCCCGTGGCATCAATCTAAGTGAAGATATATTTGCTGGTAACGTTATTGAAACATTTTCTGAACAGCGTTGTTTGAGTTATTTTTCTCCCGCTCTGCTTCATTTAAAGACTTTTTGCCTTTATAGGTTTCAACTCAACGCTAAGACGCGGGAATGTCACGCATCATGAATATATCCAAGTTGGAAAGGGTAGAGACGTTGGGCTTAACCAAATCTCACTTTTTGAAGCAAAAGTGGCTTGTGGTAATGGAGAGCAGATACTAAGTAGGGATATCTACCGGCTCGGGCATCGTTTTGACTTTTTCCGCATGCTGTCATGCTATTTCACCACCGTCGGATTTTACATCAGCTCAATGGTAATGCCTTTTTGATGTAGAATCAGTTAACAGTAAAGTACTTGGTCTGAAATTATATTTTGTGTTGGTAGAAAAGCAATACAATCTTCTCACATTTGTTAATTAAAATCAACCCAGGGAATACTTATGGATATTGTGAATATAGAAAGTGAATGCTAATTAGTCACTGGAACACATAGATATGTTCGGGTTGAAGATTGAGGGGAACAAAAAAATTAAATAATTAGGATATTTTCTTTTCGTTTAGATAAATTAGAGAGTTTTCCTTGTTAAACTTGATGTTACTTTCTTTTATTTTCGTATTATTTTTCTCATGCAACCGTCCCTGATTAATCTAGAACTATAGATCTTATGCATAATTGATTTGTCACTTCTAATTTTAAATTTGCTAGTGAGAATATAATAATCGTTTTCCCCAGCTGAGAGCCGTCATTTTCATCATGGGAGCTAAATATATTGTTGTGATAATATATCTATATATATATATATTGGATTGAAGATTAGATCTCTCTGTTATATATATGTGTCTTTCCTGTGCGCTTATAGCACTAAAGCTTTAATTGTTTCTTCTAATTCGCAGTTGGTGGTTATCACGGTTTATGCTTTTCTATATGGAAGACTTTACCTAGCATTGAGTGGGCTGGAGGAAGCAATACTCAAGGTAGCAAGAAAAGTTGGAGACAATGCGTTAAAGGCAGCAATGACTTCACAATCCCTTGTTCAAATAGGACTTCTCATGACTGTGCCCATGGTGATGGAAATAGGACTAGAGAGAGGGTTCAGAACTGCTTTAACTGACGTTATAATAATGCAGCTTCAACTAGCTCCTGTTTTCTTCACTTTCTCACTCGGCTCAAAGGCTCACTATTTTGGTCGCACCCTCCTGCATGGTGGTGCAAAGTACAGAGCCACGGGGCGTGGTTTTGTGGTCCGCCATGAGAAGTTCGCTGAGAACTACAGGCTATATTCTAGGAGCCACTTTGTAAAAGGGCTAGAGCTCGCTGTATTGCTTGTATGTTACAGGATCTATGGAACTTCTGCGATAGATGGCATAACGTTCTTGCTTCTTGCAGGGTCAATGTGGTTTATGGTGTGTTCTTGGTTGTTTGCTCCTTTTCTGTTTAACCCTTCTGGATTTGAGTGGCAAAAGATCGTTGAAGATTGGGATGATTGGGCAAAATGGATCAATAGTCGCGGAGGTATCGGTGTTCCTGGTAATAAGAGCTGGGAATCGTGGTGGGATGAGGAACAAGAACATCTCAAGTTCACTGGAATTTCAGGGCGGTTTTGGGAGGTTGTTCTTTCACTGCGCTTTTTTATCTATCAGTATGGGATTGTGTACCATCTAAATGTAGCCAGGCGTGAAAAGAGCATCATGGTAATTAATTAATAATGCTTGCTAATTCTATTTCATTTTATGCTTTCTTGAATCTGTCTACTCTCCTGATCATGTTTTAAGTACATATACAGATCTTACCAACATTAATTGCATTCTTTCTCCAGGTTTATGCTCTGTCTTGGATAGTCATAGTAGCCGTCATGGTCCTTTTGAAGGTCGGTGTTATTTTGATTCAGTTATATATGTCAATCATATATCAAACACTACTATACATTAGTTCTAGAGAAAAAACTGTTTTAGTTTTTAATAGATATTGTGACTAGCAATTTACTCCTTCAAAAATTATATATTACTATCAATTTAGTCTCTAAAGGTTACATGTATTCTTCAAAATATCACCCTTATACCCAAATTTTATTTATAATTTGATTTGATGGTTCAATTAAAATAGTATTAACTTGATATTTTTTTCTTACATAAAAATTTGAATATGAAAGTTATAATATACATTATCTTAATTTAATTAATTAACCTTGAAGGAGATTTTGTATAAGGGTAATAACATTGAAACTTTAAAAGAATTTTATTTGAGAGGGACTAAATTGACAATAATGAATTATGAAGGACTAAATTGAAAATCATTCTGTGTTGAGAACTAAAATATAATTAAATTTTCTCTTAATTATATCTCAGTGACATCATTTTCTCATCCCCTGATTATTATTAATCGGTGGCCTATATCTGGAACTGCAGATTGTGTCTATGGGTAGAAAGAGGTTCAGTGCAGATTTCCAGCTGTTGTTTCGGCTGATAAAACTGGTTCTGTTTGTTGGGTTCGTTGTCATTCTGATCTTAATGTTTGTTCTACTTGGTCTCACAGTTGATGACATCTTTGCAAGCCTATTAGGCTTCTTGCCAACTGGATGGGCACTAGTCATGGTACGTAATAATACTAAAATGTATATGTTCTCTTATTTGTATGGACATAAATTAAAGGGTGTGGGATGAAATATTATTATATATGTTAAATATGAGCAGATAGCACAAGCATGCAAGCCATTGGTGAAGGGCGTGGGTATGTGGTCATCAGTGAGAGCCTTAGCCAGAGGGTACGAATACCTGATGGGTGTGGCAATCTTCGCACCGGTGGCTATACTGGCTTGGTTCCCATTTGTTTCAGAATTCCAAACTAGGCTTCTATACAACCAAGCCTTCAGCCGAGGGCTTCAAATCCAGCGCATTCTCGCTGGTGGCAAGAAGCATAAATAAAGACAAGTATTTTTGCACACAAGCTAAGTATATACCAACTTACGTACACTTTGCAGCATATATTTCAAGGAATATTTGAACAAGAGAACAGAACAGTGTGGGAGTTTTGGCATACAGAGAATTAGTAGTCTTCGTCTTTAGATATATAGGCACATTTTTTTAGTAGCAATTATCTATGACACGAAGCACCCCCTCAAGTATCAGCTGCAGCTGGTCTACGATCTACTCCTGACTCCTTATAATTATAATTTTTCCAACTTATTGTAGTTAGTTAAAATTCTTTGGAGCCAATACGGCAATCCGTATATATATATAGAGTATATACATACGTACATGATATTGCTGTAATGTTGTTGTGAGAATAAATTGTAGCTTTAGCCAACATGTTAGTTTACAACGTACAGTACTGTAATTACTACCTGACCTCTTCATTCTAGTTCTCGATTCGAAACTGACTAAAGAGTTAGTATACGAAGATATTTTGTTTCTTGTCCCTTTCTTATTAATTATTACTTATAACATCTATTCATACTTGATCATTATTAATTAAGCGACGAAATTAGCTAGGGCGACCTTTTTGAAAAGCTTTTTGACATCCATCATCTATATAATGAGACCGTTGCATATCATAAATCAGATTGGACATAGATATAAATGTACGTACATACGATTTTTTTATACTTAATTTATAGTGTATGTATATAATTTTGGATTCTTTTGGAAATCAGTATTGATCAGCAGTATCGATCTACTTTAATATTATATGTGATGTGATGGGTTTTATTTTATATTGATCTTTAATTTTATAAGTGTAACAACAGTGGAATGCTCCATCGGATCATGGAAAGTTGGAAACTTGTCGATAACCATTAACTAAACCAAACAAGTACGATCTGCTTCACTCATGGACACCTGGACGAGGGTCCTCCACTAGGTAATATATATTATGCGATTAAAGAATAGTCCTCATCAACCTAACCTTACCTAACTTATTATATAACTAGTTTTTTATATTGTTTCCTTAAACCCAACTCATCATATCATCATCACATATATATATATATATATACTAGAGGCTTTGCGTGCCCTATATATACTAGAGGCTTTGCGTGCCCTAACGGGCACGTAAATATGTATGTAAAATAAAAGAGGGACTAAATCGTTAACACAATAAAAAAGAAGGGATCAAATAATAATCTTCCTCTTATTATTAATTTTGTACTATAGTTTTAAAATGTGGACGACCAGAAAGGGATGGAGCCATATAATATAACTAGGGGCTTTGCGTGCCTTAACGGGCACGCAAATATGTTTGTAAAATAAATAAGGGACTAAATTGTTAACTTAGTAAAGAAAGAGAGACCAAATAATAAATTTTCTCTTATTTTTAATTTCATAGATTATAGTTTTAAATATGGACGACCAGAAAGGGGTGGAGCCATATAATATAAGATATATATATATATATGCATAATAATGGATGTATAGGAGCATTAAATTTCTTTTTCAGTTTCTCATAATTTCCTACTAAATAATAGAATTAATGGTGAGTGGGTTTATTAAAATGACAGATATATACTTCATTATTTCACATTTTAATTTACTAAAGATACTTCGGTTGAAACTTGAAAGAAACTTATTTCAATTACGGAACTTCCTCATTCAAATAAAAATTATAAAAGAGATCAATATTATAATTATTAAAAACAAAACCTTCGAGTCATAATAATAATAATGTTAAAAAAATCAATGGTATATATATGTAGAACCCAAAATTGTACATTGTATAATTAAATGGCGTATAATATATGTAACTTATATAAGCATATCTATGTACAAGGTACGTATATCTAGAAAGGCGCAGATGCTATGTCTCTGAATGCTGCTGCGTCGTCGTTTAGATCAATGTCCATTTCTTCTTCTTCGTCGACCTCCATATATACCATATTCCTTCTATCACAACCTGTGTTCACCACTGGTTCCAATCCCTGCCCATCCAGTGCCCACCATATATAATTAATATATGCATACATACATGTACTCTAATTAACTTGACATATATATATATATATATCTATATATTAACACAAAATAAAATTCCCATTATTCCACATTAAAAAAAATTCATGAAGATTGTTATTACCTGAGTGAAAATTCTGGAAGCTTCCTCCATTGTGTTTGTACTCAAGACAAAAATGGCCAAGTCCCTCGCAGATTGCATCTGTTGCATGCTCAGAGTCCTTGGCTCCTTATCAATCGAAGAGGTCCTATCAATCTGTACCATCATCGATGCCTCCATTATTACCAAACCCTAATTCACAAAAATTTCCCAAATTTCTTTCTCATTCCTAGACAAATCGAAAACGCTGCGTATAATAATTCAGAGAGAATAATCAGATCAGATAGATAATATGGCTCTGCCTCAATCTTATCTTATCTTATATAGTATATAGCACGATGGGCATGGCGGTGTGTCGTGTCTCACACGCAACCTCGCCACGTGGCGATAGCATCTCGGAGAGTGTGCTACACGTAACGGCCTACCAGGACACGTGGCGCGTGATGGTGGCTCGGAGAATGTTCGGAAAGTGGGAAAAAAATTGTTAAGGAAAAGAGGAGAAGGTGAAATTACGTGTTGGTTAGGATTTAGCAAAACCTAGGAGACACACGTGTAGGTGAGTTTTGACGTTTTGGTCGCACGTTTTGACTTTTGACCGCGAGGTTGGGATCGTGTAGGGACGAGATTGAAGGCTTTTATGGTGGGGTATCGGTGCTGATGTGGACATATGCACGTGATGCATAAACGTTTTCTACGAGTCTTGCATCTTTCAACCACAACGAGCCAACTAGGAAGTGCTGACATCATCCTTAACTTTTTTATAAGGAAAAATGCACTTCTCATCAATTACTCTTTCTCTTTAGGTATTCAAATCTAAATATTATATTATATGATAAATCTTAAATTGGTTAAATAGTTATGGGGTCCTCAAATTATTTCTTGTTTTGTTTTGGTCTTCAAATTTTGAAGTCAATTTTATTTTGGTCCTCAAACTATTTTTCTTTCTATTTTAATCATTAAACCTTCACATTTGTTACATCTTGATTTTTAGACTTTCACACTTGTTCTGTTTTAGTTTTAAACTTTTTATACTATTTCATTTTTATTCTCAAACTCATAAGTCATAATAAGTTATTTGACAAAGATATATGTTAGATATATGTAATATGTATTAGTGTAATTATTGATTAGTTACAGTGTGGTCTGCAGTCATAACAATCTTCCACAATATTCCTTTACGGTTAGATTGTAATGAGCTGTATATTGGTGAGCTGTACCTCTTGTAGGATTGTGTAGAATATTCTTAGGCTATGCTGTAATAAGTCTATATATGTATTCTTTCAGCTGAGTAATACAAGCAGCGCAATATTCATACAATTCCTCTCTTTATCTTACATGGTATCAGAGCATTAACGATCCATGGCTGCCGAATCTGCTACTTCTACTGCTCACACTTCTTCCCCACCTAACTCTGCTGTTCCAGCTACTCCTTTGCCTTCGCCTCTCACTATTACCACTGTTAATTCCAAGTTCGATCCTCACCCGATTTCTATCAAATTAGATGATGATAATTATCTTCCCTGGAGGCAACAAGCAATGGCAACTATCCGGGGCTATAAACTTCAACAATTTCTTCTTGGTGCTCATGTTATTCATTCAATCGCCCTCAATGTCAAGTTTGTGGGAAAGTAGGTCATATGGCCTGGGCAGTGTTACCACAAGTTCAGTCAAACTTTTGTTAGCCCCTTTGCTCAGCAAACTCCTACCACTTTCTCCCAATTTGGTCGTTCTCCTCAGTATGCCAATAATACCAATCGATCCATCCTTGGCGCACCAACTGTTCAGGCAATGTATGCTGCATCCTTGGGGCTATAAAGAGATTTTTTCTCACTCTTTAAAAGAAAAATCAACTATAAATTTATCTCCAATTTATGATTAAAAATGAATAAGTTATTTTCACACTTTATCAACTCGCTTATCACATATATATATATATGAGTGAGAAATAATTTATCTCGGTTGTTAAGGTTAGAAATCATAGAAGAAACTAGATTAAATCACATTTTAGGGACCAAAACGGAATAAAAACTAGTTTGATGACCAAAATGAAATTAATCCCCTGATCTTTTCTTATTTGTATCAATTGTACCTCAAATTTGATGGTACAATTGACTCAAATATGAAACATTGAGAGTACAATTGACCTAAAAAAATTTGAAGACACAACTGAAACTGACCATATACTTTGTAGGTATAATTTATAAAAAAAAATGGAAGTACAACTAAAATTGATTACATACTTTGAGAGTATAATTAACTAAAAAAAATTTTGAGAATACAACTAAAACTGACCTTATACTTTAAGGCACCAAAATACTCTCGCTAAACTTTAATTTTCTGATTTCACAACTGCTTCATCTCTCTGAAATCTTGCTTTGTGTGTACACTTTTCATGGCATGAGTCCATGTGTTTTCTTTTTTAATCTCTAGTATATTTGTTATAAAAATCAGGCAATATTTTTTTAATTGACAGTTAAAGATTAATTATCTTTTAGATATAGAGAGAATCAAATATGTTTTTATTAATAAAATTTCTTTTATACACATAATCTGATTCGGACTCAACATATAATTTCAAAACATACAGCTGACTCTTGTCAAATTCGTGCGTCTATGGTGATATCAAAGACCAGCTGGCTAAGATGGGCTTTCACATTAAACTACCATAAGCATACCAAAAGGTATCAAATGTGTAATGTAATACTATGCTTCACACTCAGGAAAATTCTCAAAAGTTCCATCGGCCAGCGCATACATTGTATTTGCTTTCACTCAAATGTGTAATGTAATACTATGCTTTCACCTTTTTTTTTCTTCTTCTCTAAAAATATATTTTGCACAATGAATGGGATGGCTCTAAACTAAAGATAACACATATACCATTGCCTTTTGTCACCAAAAAAAATAAAAAAGATACATATACATTTGAGAAATATCATCAAGAATCTGAGCTGTCAAAATCATATCTCTTCATCATTAAATCATGTTTTGAAAGTTACATATAATAATAAAAGTTTAAAACTTTTAAAAACTCTAATGGCATTTGATACCCAAGATTAGAAATTGGACAAGTGAAAAGCACATTTCCTCATATTCTTCACCTGAAAACTAAAACTAACAAAACGAACTTAAAAGCATAAATCAAAAGTCCAAAATCCCTCATTTGAGTCCTCATTTAACCTAATAACTCGGCGCTTAGCTCGCGCGTGAAATCGTAATCAAATCCATGGATCAATCTTCCCGCCGGAAGCCTCACACTCGCCGCCGTCGAACATGGTGTTGCTCCTTCGCCACCGACAACATCCCTCCAATTCCTCGCTCCGAATTAAGCGCATTGTAATAGCAAGTCCGATCGACACGTTTTCGAAACCCTAATTTCTCGTTTGATTTTGAATTTAAGAGGAAAGAATGATGGGGGTATGGTTTTGGAGATGAATTCGGGGAAGCTCGGAAGTGTTTGCGAGATTGATTGAGGATTATGAGAAGGGAATTTCGAATGCAGAATGAATTTGGGAGTATTCAAACAGACGATGGATTCGAGGATCATATCGCAATTTAGAAAAATCGAGGTCAGTTCCTTAATTCCTTCGTTGAGTAAACATATAAAATAGTATACGTGTTAACAATTTAATCTTGTACTCTTTCAAAAATCCAGGGATTAAAATGACAACATCCATATAATATGGAGACTTGAATATTAATTTACTCTAATTAATTATAGGTTATAAGCTTTAAAACTTCCATATTTGTTGGTATGTTATAAGCATTTATTGGATCATGATGGCTGGTGTATGTTGCACTGTTACTTTAACAGTTGCTATTGAAAATACAGTTAAAACATCCCCGTTTTCACGGTTCTGTTTTGAAGCATTTTATAATGGGTCTGAATGCATTGCATTACTTAAGAAAAGTACGCTTACTATTCATATGTAATGGGAAAAAAGGTACACACAGGCCACAGCAATATTTTCATTTAAGAGGACACATTTTTTTAGCTCTGATTAGCCTTGATGAAAAATATAGGATTGAAAAGAAAGATAGAAAGCTTGCCGTTGAACTATATATGTGTCTTTAGTCTCTGATGAGGTTGTTCTGTACTCTTGTTATATTACTAGGTGTCTGCAGGTATCAGGTTCACTAATAAGAATGTTTTGTCCTGTTTAAGATACCTAGGAGGCTGTAAGGGTGAAGCTAAATCAGGGCTTGTCAAGGCATGGTTTGGACCTATATATGATTTTGGGTTTTGGTTTGCTCAAACACTTCTAAGTCTGCCTCTAGAGCAACAAAATGTGTTCAATGTTTGTGGAATGGTTTCAATATTAATTAGCTAAATTTCTTTAACTTTTATGTAAGTGATATATATTAATAAATGTGTAGCAAAATCAATACACTGATTACAATCTAAGAAATAATCAGTTGGTCATTCAAAGTTACCTATCATTCAACATTAGAAAGTATCATATCTACTTCATATATAGAAATGAAGCTACTCATATATACATGGAAATAACTGTATAGCATTATAGCTTCTTATGATCCCCACTAATCATCACTACTTGCAGAAGTTATTCCCTATATTTTCTGTGTCTCCAATCATAATGTCCAAAGCATTATAAATAATCTTGAAGGATGTCAAGGTCAAGCAGCTCCAAGAGATTTGGGTCACATGACCCCACGAATGATACATCACCCCTAAGAAGCATTTGGTTTGTGGTATATCCAGCTTGCTGGCCCCAAACACCATTTCCATATTCACCTAATCCAGCCAAGTTTTTTAAGTCTCCCAATCCATCAAATATGTTGCTTATAGCCAAATTTGGTATGCCCCCTCCATCCTTTTGATGACCAAAATTGTCAAATGACTGATAAACCACAAGAAACGGAAGACATTGTTAGTTTAGGAATTAATGAGCAATCTAAGACTAGAAGGAACATATATGTGATACAAACTCAAACACACAATGAAATCTAAAGCACAAGTAGAACTATATATATATATATATATTACTCACCTTAATGCTTTGCAAAGGCAATGTGCTATCTTCTTTGAAACAATCCAACAACAAAGGAATATCATCATGGATTGGAACTTGAGAGACAACATTTGAATTTACTTTGTTACCAGAATCTGAAGGATGAAGAATCCCTCTTGATAAGCATGATGATGAGCCAATGGCTGAATTGTTATGTGAAGTAGTTAAAATGGGAAGTGTTGGAGAGACAGTAGGTTGAGGGACAGCTTCAATTTCCTCATCGTCATTATCCCAATCTTCCTCATTATATGACTTGCCATTTTGAGTACCATTCCTAGGACCAAGACCATCTTTTTTGTACACCTTACATAGCACATACGAGTCCTACAAAACAAATATATAGCAGGATAATTAATTTAAATATATGTATATCTAACTAAGAATAAACCTATATTTTTAGTTCTTGAATATTAAAAATACATATTTTGGTCATTAATTTGTTTTTATGAACGTCGACTATATTTTAGTTCTTGTAGACTAAATAGTTTATATTTATAAAAAAATTAAAGGAGAATTAATCATTTGGTCCCTATACTTTATTCATGTTTTTAATTTAACCCCTACAGTTCTATCTATTTCAATCTAGTTTCTATACTTTATAAATATTTAGGTTTTAATCCCTATTAGTTAAATTTGTCATAAAAATGTTTATTTAGAATTAACTAAAATAACTAATAATGTTTATTTTTCTCAATATGGCAACCAGTATAGCATTCCTAGATTTTCTGAATCAAACTTATAAGAAGATAAGTAACAATACATAAGAATCAAGCAGCAAAATTTATTACACTCATAATCCAACCCAAAAATTAACATAAGAAGAAAAAAGAAAAAACAAATTTACCTGTTGAATGCCTTTGTCAGTGAGCCTATTGTCTTCAAGTCTATATTCTTGCATGACCCAATCTGTTCTTTGTCCTTTAGGAGGACGACCCATGTGAAAAACTAGGGTTTTAATCATCCCTACACTTTGCTTATTGTGATGAATAGCTTTATCTCTTCCAGTTGCCTTCCAATATCCAACTTCAGTACTGCGATTCACTCTATCTCCACTTGTATATTTCTTCCTTTGTGGACAAAAGAAGTACCATTCCAAATCCCCACTACTCAGTAAAGACATATCTGAAACCCACACAGAAAAAAAACGTAAACTTGAATAATGATAAACGAGAAAATCTGTTTTTTAGTGCTTAAATTTGACCAAAAATTATAATTTAGTCCTTAAGATGTGGTTTGAAAACAAACCTGGAAGATCCCATGGAGAGTAGTTATATATATCAGCTTCGGCAATAACATCAAAACAGAATGTTTTTCTCAAAACCTTTCGTTTCAGAAAGTACATAACCAGCTCTACATCACTTGGATGAAATCGAAATCCCGGAATCAATCTTGTCATTTTTGCCAACAGAGTGGAAGAGGAATCGTACAAAGGATGATTTGTTATGACAATGGAAATTCATATATATATATATGAATTTAGGAAATTTCGTCTCATCTGACAATTAATTATATATGAACCTAAAAGGAAACTAATTGTTGAAGTCTACCAGACATAACATAACATTAATGACATAACAGTAATATGGCGTAAATTTCTCAAATTTATAATCCATTTCCTATTTTTTCGGAAAGAAAAAAAAAAGGAAATTTTTGGTTTCCCATTTCTCACTTTCCCCCCTTTTTTTTTTTTCTTTTTTCTTTTTAAGCCCTTCTAGTCTTAATTGTTTTGTCTGACACTAATCTTTGACTTATAATGTGTGTTGTGTTACTAATTTGATTATTGTAAAAAGATCTTTTAATAAAGATATTTACATTTACAAGATTTTAAATTTGGGTAAATTACACAAAAGGGCCCTGTGATTTGATCCATTTTCAGATAGGGTTCCTGTGGTTTAAAAAAGTGTCAGATAGAGTCCCTGTGGTTTGCTCCATTAACAAAAAGGGTCTTGAGGTATATTTGTCCAAAAATTGACGGAAATTTTGGCTAAAATATATTTTAAAACCCTAACTATTAATTTTTATGTGTTTGAGTCCCTAAAGGACTTTGATGCAAAAAAAAGAAAAGTTTAATGAAGTTTTAATGAATTTTGCCCCAAAATACAAAAGTTGTTCTTCTTCCTGTGGCCTCCTCCGCAACTGAACATCATGAGTGTGTGTTAAGCGGAAAAGCCAAGATGTGGGAGGAAGAGCACGAAGCTTCTCAACTGAGAACTGCCCATCACCATCTCCATTGCTCAAGCTTCTGCGCCACATCCGCCATGTCCGACGACCTCACCTTGTAACACAATTTGATAATTTCACTAAATTTCTTAACTATTTTGTGAATTTAGGTCTACCTTGGAGGCCCTCGAAGGTTCCGTCTCCGGCCATCGTTCTAAGTCGGATCTGGTTGGAATTTTGCAAGATTGCATCAACAACTTCAAGCACAGTGCTCAGTACCGAAATGACCCCCGATTTCTTAAGATTTGGCTCATATATGTAATTTATGGAATTTTTCTCCTACTTTCCGTTTCTCTCTATATCCTTGATTTTCAGAGGAGTGAATTACAGGGGATCGATTTTGTTGCTTTGAGACAATATTGAAGGGCTTAACTTGATTTTCTTGGTTTGTGTAGATGGGAGTAAGTGAGAGTTTTGATAGCAAGGTATGTGCCAACCAGTCTTCACTCTATGTACAGTCTGCCGCCAGAAGCTTCGTGCTTTTCTTCCCACATCTTGGCTTTTTCAGTTGCGGAAGAAGAAAAACTTTTGTATTTTGGGGCAAAATATAACACATGGTGATTAATATGACATAACGTTAATAACCATGATTTTCATGTAAATTTCACAAATTTGTATTTTCATTCCCTATCAGTCTTGAGTGTTTTCTGACACTAATATTTGATTTAATAATGTGTGTCATGTTAGTAGTTTGATTATTGTAAAACAATCTTTTAATAACGATATTTATATTTACAAGATCTTAAATTTTAATTCTTACACAAATAATATCAAGTGGACATTATTAAAGGTCTGCTTGCTTTTGTAAAATTCAATTTTAAGTTTTATTAAAAATGAAATATATGTCTAAAAATTTGTTTTTTTTTTAAATAATTTTAAAGCCTATTTTATTAAAAAGAATTCAAAACCAGTTAATTTTTTAAAAAATATTTTTACAAAATAATTGGTGATGATTTTAAAATTTTATAAATAAAATAAACCCTTTAAATAAATTAATATTATTATTCAACAATAATTTAATTAAGAATAAGATAATATTTATAGTTATTCAAATTTATTTAATATAATAATATCAAAACCTTTAGTTTTCGATAAAAAATAAATTTCCAAATATTAAATGAGGTTCACAATACTTTATTAGTACCTTCCTCTATCATTTTTTTTTTGAACAAAACATGACCTTATCATTGATAATTCTTAATCTACTGGATTACAAATGGCAAAAAGTATCAATCTATCAAATTCATGAAAAAGACAATTATATAATCATGTGTGAAAAATAATAATAATGATTGCATAAATTATCAATGTTAATATTTTTTTTATCTTTTATTTTGATTTTAAAATATATAAAAATAAAAATTAGGCTTGTAAACTAGAAAAGAATTGGTGTTAGTTTGATTTTATAAATCACTTAATCACTGGATTAAAATAATTTTAAATTAATGTTGTTGGTTTAATTAAAATATCTATTCAAAACTAGTTTGATTGTGGAACATTCTTAATAATAATTAATGGGCCTCATATGTACTAACTACTAATATAATTAAGTGTACGTTGAATAACTAATTGGTTTCCAAGTCATTGATAACAATAATAATACCAACAATATTAACAATATAGATATAAATAATATAATTATTATTGTTATATTAACAATATTAATAACAGCAATATAGATATAAATAATATAATTATTAATCCCAACATCTTTTTTATTATTTTTTTTTGGTTGGCTTTTATTATTATTTTTTTATACCTCTTGATCTTTGCTTTCTTACATGAATCCAGGGATTTTTTTTTAAATTCCAATTTTAATATAAATGAAATTTAGGTATCGATTTTCTTTCGTGGTTTTATACATGACAAGCATGAATATTTGTTACATGGGTTTAAATTCCTAATTTCATGGAAGGCCTTTATAGATTTCTAGGGTTTTATTTTGTGGGTCAATTGAGTTAACTTATGTAAGTATAGAGATAACGTCAAGGAGCATCATAAAATCATCACCAAGGCATATTAATCCGTCCTTGCACATTTAGAAAATCCACTTCTAACATGGGGTTTCATATTTATGCAGCAAAAAATATAAAACAAAAAAACTGGGATCCGTAATCAATGTCATCAAAACTTTTATTATGATTGATATCAATCATATCAAGTTTCACCATTAGATTAAAAAGGATAGGATCAATTACATATGATACAATCACACATCATTAAAGAATCTTGCTCATAATTAACTCTCCTTTTCAAGTATAGAAGAATCAAACTTATGAGATCACGGGAGAAACAAAAATTAAGAGTTGCTCAATAATGAAGGTTCCATCCAAATTTACCAGGCAGGTAATTTCTGCACAAAAGTTTGAACGCCATCCCAAGATTGTTAATTTGGTCAGTAGTACCTGTCTCAACTTTCAACAGCCAATTTATAAATTGGCCTATAGCTTCCACTAAAATCACTGTACATTGCACCATCTTAGTATTTAGGGGGCTAATGCAGCTTCCCAAAGCAACATATTTTCATGTCACATGAAACAAGGGGGGAGATCTTTTTTAAGAAATGAACATGCTTTAGTTTAAAAAAATTGGTCGCACCTGAAAACTCTAAACTCTAAAGCACTCCGAAGTTAACCAACCACCCTATGGTGACTTGTAAATGTAATACTTACTTGACGTGCATTCACAGTGCCTGCTTGGTCAAGATATTATAAGCAAAGTGATCACTGTGATATCGTCTCACAATATTCCATTTAAAACCTTCTGATAATAATCATACTGCCTTGTCCGCCATGCATCCAGGCTGCTGCTAATCAGTGAAAGCACCAAAGAAACACATTGCTGCAAGGACAACAAAAATCATAATCATAACAATTACAATTAAACAAAAAATTGCATTTGGAAATAATGTAATTATATAAATTATGAAACCTCTTCTGTTAAACTGAGATGAAATCGCTTTCTAAGGTTTTGTATTGTCCGTTGGCCACCTTTAAAGCATGGAAAGCCTGAGTCCTGATCCCAACAATGAAAAACGACAATTCAGGTGGAATACAGCATGATCAGAAAAACATTTCCTGATTTTTTTTTAATTTTATTTAACTCTGATGTGCTGCACACAGGAATAGATATAATAGGAGAGACACATGTACTTTGTACAGGTATGATATGAAAGGCAAGACTAGCAGGTTATATGTTTCAACAATTTTACTGGTTTTGGGAAAGAATTTTACATAATTACGAACTCATTGTATCAGTTAGCAGTTTGCAAGGTCATTTTGAAAACAGAAAATTTCCTGTAACTAAATAGACTACCCTAGATCTGCATATAGAAGTAAAATAGAAACAGCAGCCAATCACTATGGGCGTTGTTGCTGGGAAAAAAGGGGCAGTCTGAACACCGAACCAGGTCTGGGAAGAAATTCAAAACTAGACCATACCACAGAGCCCCACAGTCAAATTGGAGGGATGGGAATTGTATATCATAAAAGACAGTTAGCACTTAGCAAGCATAGATTACATATTAAATGACAGTGAGACCTCAGGAAGCTATCAATCAGATTGTTACCTGCAACATCTCCACAAGAAGAATAATGCGTTCAGCATGCTTGCGACATGTAAGGAATCCTTGAATGCATAAAACCTGGGATACAAGAGCCAATGAAACAGAATAAATTTGAAATTTACACTAACAAGGGCCATTTGTAAGCGCATTGTTAAGGAAAGATCAAAGAGAATGAGCGTGAGAGAGAAGGGGGGTCGGAGTAGGGTCAATCAATACCTTGAAATAATCAAAGAACTCGCTTGGAACCCCCTCAGCATCAGAATCCATGACCTAGCAAAATCACATTGTCAGGGCCATTTTATAGAGGGAAGTTAATATCTGGTCATCTAGACCCTATAAAATAGGGATGCAATTTAATATTCGATCATATTGACCCGGGGATGCAATAAAATCAACTGAGTTTTACCTCAAGAAGTTCTCGGGTTAATTTGAAAGGTGCACTTTCAAAGTTAACACCACCAGGAGAATTGGAAAGCATGAAGCCAAAATCAATATGTATTATATGACCTTCTTCGTCCATCAAGAGGTTCCCATTATGTCTATCTTTCACCTGGACAAGAATGCAACAATGTGAAGACTGAAGGGGGTAGATTACAGACTATTAAACCACAATAAAAAGTAAACTATGGTTCAAAATGACATTTGACTGTTTGAGCAAGTAATGCATCAGACATTGGAAATGCTGGTAAGTCCATAAAAGAAGAGGTTTCACACCTGCAGAAGGTAACACACTAGGGAATATCCAGCCATGCTCTCGACAAAGTTCCTCTGAAATAGAGAAAGAATATAATTATCAACTTGAAACAGAAATTATACTTTTCCCAATTAAAATGAACTCAAGGCCTTTTTCATCACACCAGCTAAAACAATTATTAAAACTATAAAAGCTTTTAAAAAGAAACACAGGCAAAGGTAAAAAGGCTAAAATCCACAAAACCTCCTTGAACTTCACCTCATGCAAAAAAAATACTAAACTTTGAAAAATGATGAAAGACCCCTTAAACTCTTGATTTTGTGCAAAAAAAAAAAAATCCATTTTGCTAAGATTTTCATTAAAAAAATCAGTATTTTTTTGGTTTTTTCACTGCTATTAAATGTAATGATAGCCAAATTTAAGTTTCTTTCAACGCCAATTGCAACAATAAAAAAAAATTGATTTTTTTTAATGAAAAACCTAAAAAAAGGGATTTATTTTTTTAATGAGAAAATGGAGAAATATTAGAAACAAGAATTATTATATACTCCCAATTAAGACTTCAATGATAATTATAATATGGAAAAGTTAAGTCTGCATTCACACAGTTGCATCTCTAAATTACCTGCGCAAGTTTAAAACTCGGAGAATTTTCTTGATACTTGGCAATGAAGAATTCGCGTAAACTTGAGATGTTGGGATATCTACTTTTGATAGAATGTAAAGAAGCCTAAAAACCACCAAAATTTTTATTCAAGATAGAACTTATACATTTCAATATACTTTGAAAAACATGAGTTCAGAATTACCGTATCCGGAATTGTTTCAATGAGAGCAGTGTATGAAGAAGTACATAAAACTTCATAAGGGCGTAACCAGAGAGGTAGACCAGCTTCTTGAAATATATCTGGCATCAAAATCAAATTATTTAAGAAATTATTTATTTTCCAACACACAAACAGATAAAAGTCTGCATCCTGGAAAGATCTGGCATAAAAAAAAAACAATAAAATATAATCTACTGATATGCTGTTGGCACAGCTTTAATTATAATTGCTAAGAATTAGCACATACTGCCTCTTCACTTTACATACATCACATTAAAAACTGCGATCAAGGATTTAGTGTGTTCAAGCACCACACAACAATAACAGAAGTTGAACATTACATGTAGAGTTCCTTGACCTATTTGTTTCCTTCAAATAAAAAAGGCCAAAATGCACAGACACCCCCTGAGTTTTAGGTTGGGTGCACATAACACCCCTGAGTTTTCAATTTGTGCAAATAGGACCCCTGAGTTTTCAATTACGTGCAAATAACATCCTTAAGTGCCACATAGTGAGGGTATGATAGTAATTTTATAAAAAAATCTAGGTCAAAATCTTATTTTAGTCCCTCATGTTTGCTTAAAGTTCCGTTTTGGTCCCTCAAGTTTCCAAAAAGTTCTACCCTTAGTCCCTCTCCAATTTCCATCTAATTTTTCTGTTAAATAAAAAAAATGGTTTTAATTCCCTAAAAGTTTTATTTTTTTAATTAAGGTCCTTTCTTTATATAATAGGACCAAAATATAATAAAAAATAAATAACTTAGGACTTAATACAATTTTAGCCCAAAAAAAAGAAACCCAGCGACTTCTCCTTCCTCGTGTTCTTCATCTAATCATCTTCCTTCTTCAATCTTCTTCTTCAAATCAAAACACAACAACAACAGATCCTCAAATCTTTGGCTGCTTTCCTTCACGGTGAGATTCTACTCTCCTCAGAACGCAATCGCCGAAGCCCGTCGAGATTTGCTCGAAGAAGTCACCGGGGAAAACCAGTACCGACGACGACGACCTTCGAACGCAAAGTGTCTCAATCCAAATCTGTTGGATGCGGAAGCAGAAGCTTCTCTGGCGACTTCTTCGCTGCGGAAGCAGAAGCTTCTCTGGCGACTTCTTCGAGCGAACTTCGGCGACTTCTTCGAGCGAATCTCGACGGGCTTCGTCGATTGCGTTCTGAGAAGAGTAGAATCTCACCGTGAAGGAACGCAGCCAAAGATTTGAGGATATGTTGTTGTTGTGTTTTGATTTGAAGAAGAAGATTGAAGAAGGAAGATGAAGAACACGAGGAAGAAGAAGGAGAAGTCGCTGGGTTTCTTTTTTTGGGCTAAAATTGTATTAAGTCCTAAGTTATTTATTTTTTCGTATATTTTGGTCCTATTATATAAAGAAAGGACCTTAATTAAAAAAATAAAACTTTTAGAGAATTAAAACCAATTTTTTTTTATTTAACAGAAAAATTAGATGGAAATTGAAGAGGGGCTAGGGGTATAACTTTTTGAAAACTTGAGGGACTAAAACGGAACTTTAAGAAAACTTGAGGGACCAAAATAAGACTTTGATCTAGATTTTTTTTATAAAATTACTATTATACCCTCACTATGTGGCACTTAAGGGTGTTATTTGCACGTAATTGAAAACTCAGGGGTCCTATTTGCACAAATTGAAAACTGAGGGGTGTTATGTGCACCTAACCTAAAACTCAGGGGGTGTCTGTGCATTTTGGCCAATAAAAAAAAATGAAATGTAAACGAAATATTTGGATGACTTGGAGCAGAATCTGCTGCTACTGTCAAAATAAAATTATTTTTTAAAAAGAAAAAAGTTAAAAGGCTTCATTTGGCCTAGAAAGGTAAGTGAAAATAAAAAGAAATGACAAGACCGCCTGTAACAAGAGCTTTGTTTTTAGAAACCTTCACTTTTTCCTTTATATTTCCTTAGGGAGTTCAGCCATGCTGGGAGAATCAATAGTCAATACTGAATACACAGTTGTCAGTATCTGGGATTGTCAGTGGCAAGGATACAAGTATATGAACCGTAATTCAAACCTTCTTCGTTCATAGTAACACTAAAACCACTAGTGGTTACTGAGATCCTACTCAACCCACGGATGCATCAGCAAATTCTAATCCATTCAACATTTATAGAAAATTCAGTTTTAAATTGATTTGATATGGTGGAATACCGTAGATCTTACCCCTTCTTAGATAAATCCTATTTGACTTTAATCATAAATGAATGACTTGTGGAAATAACTACCAAAAGAATAAATAGAATTGAGAAAAACAAAGACATTTACAACATAATAAACATTAAAGGAACAAAGCTTTTTAAGTTCTGAATAAGAAGAGAAAAAGGAAAAGAAAAGAAAGAAAAATACCATAAAAGTGAGATATAAGTTGAACTGCCAGATGCTCCTGCCGGCAATCGTCACCACTCTTTACAATAACCTATGAGATAAAAGGAAGATAGTAACATCATGCCGAAAAACTTTGCAACATAAAGCACACATTTTGAGACAGGAAAAAAAAATCATCTTAAAAGAAAACCCAATCATACTTTATGAATCCAGAGATAAAATCAAGAAAGACTACTTAACACTTCAGACAATGAGAACATTGGGTTCTTGTTTAGAAAACATTATTAACTGTCAAGCTTGATACTATAAAATTTCATGAAGTCTCTACCAACAAGCAAAGATATATTTCATCAGTAAATGTGCATAGATAACATAGCCCATTTTCATGGCAAAATTCTTCAATGCTAGAATATGTCATATATTTTCCAAAAAGAAAGCTAGTCATCAAATTTTTAATGTTGTTCTTTCATAATGTTGTTTCATTGATACTTTTTTTAGTTAAATTTCACGACCCATTTTTATAATAATTTCACTGCAATCTATCTGCAAAAACCTCATAAAACTTTAATTTCTGACTTGAGTCAATATTACCAATTCAAGTGAAAGAAACAGCTTCCAAATGTAAGATTGAATTTGATAAGACCACAGATAATAAAGTAGTCAGAAGATCCTTGGGGGCACTTCTTTTCTCTGTTATGCAATATGAAAATGCTTAAATTATAGGCGAACATTGCCTTAATTGAAAAAAATCATATTCACTTAATGACTTTGGAAAACCCCTACAAAATGTGGAAGTTCTTACTACCAAAAAAAATGCTTACAGATCGCAAGTCCCAGCCAGGCAAGTTTCCATAAATTGAAGCCTTCCGTATTCTCTCTTTTTTAGCCTCCCAAAGTTCACCAGACAAGGCATCACTGGCTTTCGGATTACTTCCATTAGCCTGTTAGGAGGAATCATGTTAAATAAAACTTCAGATTCCTTAGGTTAAACAAAATCAATTTCAACAATTATGTCTTACTGTTGGTCGAGCATCTGATGAATCTTGACCAGCACCTTTCAAAGGAAGGCCAAGAGGTGCTTCACCTTTTAGAGCTGCAGCCTACCAAAAATTGAAATTGTCCATAGCCATTAGATAGTAACATGAGCTGACAAATGTCAAATAAACAAATGAAACAGCATGCTTTCAACACAAGAGATATAAAGCTATTTCACAACCATCATTTATACTAAATGTGATTGTAGAAAATGCAATATCTTATACTATACAGTACACAAAATAACTCCACAAAAGCCCTTGGTAAAGAATTTATGTAATTACCCTTTTCAAATAAAACATTTATAAGAAGTTAATGAGGTAATTTAAGATTCTTTAGGAGTTTCAGTAAAGGTATTTGAATCTAGAGAACAGGTATCCCATTAGTTCAAGATTAGTCTTGATGAGACCCAAGTGACTTTGGAAAAACCCTCCTGCTAGTTGTTGAAGGGGGAAAACTGGAGAACCAAGTCACTTAGGTACTCCATGAAACATTCCATGCTACTTGATTTGGGACTTGGGCATCTGATGGGCCTATAACTTTAAAACTTAACCAAAAATGAACAGGAAGAAGGAAAGGGCAATGGGCTCAGGAGAGAATGAGTTTGGGCCTGAAGTGGAGGAAGAGGTACTAAAGGGAAGAGCAGAAAAAGACAAGGGGTCATCATAAACTTGGTAGAGGCTAGGTGAGGAGGAAGAAAGAGAGTTAGCGGCTTCTGGGGTATTTTAGGTGTCTGTTGTGGTCATAACAACATTGGAACAGTAGTTTATGCTGCAGCAATGACTTAATAAAGGAGAAAAATACAATTATTAAGTCAGAAATTCATGGTTTACAGAAGCTAGACATGCAGAACTCATAAGCTAAGTTTAGATACTTTAGCCCACAGACCATTGAAAAGGGATAAAATCAATTGAAAATTTTACAGCTTAACACATATGTGAAACAAAGTGTTGAAGAAATTCAGTGGACATCCCTTTACAACTTACAAGTCTAGAAAATGAGAACTCAAAAAAAGATACAAGAGATGAAGACAAAGAAAAAGCTCTACTTGGAGAGAAGAAAATAATTAATGTGAATAAAACTATGTTAATACTTAATAGTAATCAAAGTCACTCAAAGGCTTACCTTCACTTCCTCTATTGCCACAATACTTGGTACACGGCGATGTTCCTTCCTCCGTCGTTGTGTTTGATCCTCAAAATCTTCCATTCTAACCCCAGGATCTGCTGTCAACACTACTCGCACCCACTCCAAATCACCATTGTGTCTTGCTCTTGATTCTTCTCTTACACCACCTCTGTAAATAGAAGCATGATGCTGACTGCCATCATGTAGACCAGCCACTTCGGTCTTCTCCAGCTGACTGTGTAATTTAGTTTCCACAGTAAGCTTCACAGTAACGGTTTTGACTTTTGTCTCAGATACATAGGCCATTGCCTGGTCAATCGCTTCTGCAGTTGATCTGGACATCCTATCGTTGCTATTACGATACACCTCTTGGGTAGTACGTAATGGATAAGCCCAAGAGGGGAGTCCATTTGCCAAAGGAATTCCGCCTTTAGAAAGCTTCTGTGGACTGGATGTCTCCTTGAAATTGCTTTAATAAAAGCAGGTAGGATAACATATCATAAGTAAGATTCTCACATTACTAGGATCGCCACTTTACACCACACATAAAAATTATACAAGTTATACCTTGGGGGCATTTCACCTTTCAAAACCTCTACGCAGATCAAGTAAGGTGCCTTCTCCCTAGAATTCAAAAGAACAGCTTCATCTTCAGGTATATGAAGCACACGATACATGCCCTTTCCCAATGGAAAACAAACTCCTAGGAGTATATTACGAGCAAGGTTGACGTGAGAACAAGATAATAAAATTTTCAGCAATAAAAAATGCAGTAACTTAACTGGCACACTGAAAAGGTCATATTTTTACAGTAAAGAGGCATTCACCAAACTGTGACTCAATTAATAGGTTGATGGAGACCTAAGCAAGTGTGGGAATCTACCCTTAAAATTGGCCTGTAAAAGGAAAGAACTACGTCCTTTAAGTCACATGCATTACTTGTGGAACCCCATCATAACACCACCACAAAAGTGCAGATGTCCTCAGTGACTACACTTTGCAGGACCTAATTTGGATGCCCAGCCATGTGGCACCCTCTGCATGTAGCTCTTTTTGTGGAGGTAACCCTAGCTTTATGAAAACCAAAGCAAGAATGCAAACTCGCTCTTAAAGTCAGCTTGTAACAAGGAGAATCATGCGCCTTAAGCACCACATGGATTGCCTATTGCTCCCCCATAAGCGACACCATCATAGGTACAAAGGAGTAGGTTATGAAAACTTATGTTTATGGTGATCACTCAAATTTTGGAAAAACTAAATCTTCTTGTACCAGTTTGAGTCAAAATGGTCCAAAAGAAGTCATAAACAATGTTGGTTATCAACTTCTCAGTTTACATTTGAGTCAAAAGTTTGCTTATTTGTCAAACCCTTTCTCTCTTTTGAACTTAAGTGCCAAGTTGTCCTGATGTACAAGGATTTGATCTTCCCCCTAGCAGTGATTTCTATCCACAGGCAAGAGCTTTAGTTCCAGAGGCACCTCCTTTGAACATAAGAGCTAAGGGTTCCTAAAGCATGAGGATTCATTCCTTACCCTGCCCCTTTCTCTAACCCCTATCCCCTACGTCCAAGGCCTAGTATCTCCTTTGTAACAATTAAATAAATAAATAATCACCAATTAAAATATATGGATTTATCAAATTAATTTTTAACTAAAAAATTACCGAGTCTTCAAATTTCCAAACTGCCCCTAAATAATTATATTCTAAGAACTACTTAAATATGTGAAAACTAATGCAATGACAAATTCAACAAAATTTCCTCAATTGTTTCCAGAAACTTATGCAGCTTAACTACCCAATTATTTCTATAGTTAGCTTTCTAAAAGAATATGAAAAATCACATATAAAATCTCTGACTCTGAACTATTATAGGTGGGCATTATTACCACTTAGAATTTCAGATCCCCCTGTAAATAACATTTTGCTTGCTCAACTGAAACACTCAACAGATAAAAAAATTGACTATGCCTTAAATAAGGGTCAACACGTACCTCCTGTATTTTGAGCCTCAGCTACATGTAAATTGATCTCCGCAATCGACTAGAAGCACAGGAGTAACACCGAAAATTTTGTCAGAAACATGAGAACAAAAAGATTTAGAAATATATATATATATATATATATATGTCTGACTTGACTATATAACTAAATAATGAATGCATCAAAGAAAAAAATAAAAAAGAAATAACCTCACGAAGAGCACTTTTGCGATCTTCAACTGGAAATACATCCACTAATCCAAATGAGGTCTCACATAATGTCTGCACAAAGTCCAGTGACTCATGGTAAGCCCCTTTGCGGAATTGTGACATAGTATTTGGAAGTCGTGGCTTCATGTTCAACTTTTCACTTTGCTGCTTTGGTGATCCAGGACGCTGCAACCAAGTTAATATGATTTGAAATTAACTGTTGTAATATAAGTATAAAGGATCCAAATGAGGCATGATAATATATGATACTAGGGGCTTTGCGTGCCCTAACGGGCACGCAAATATGTATGTAGAATAAATAAGGGACTAAATTGTTAACTTAGTAAAGAAAGAAAGACCAAATAGTAAATTTTCTCTTATTTTTAATTTCATAGACTATAGTTTTAAACATGGACGACCAGAAAGGGGTGGAGCCATATAATATAAGATGGAACATTTCCCTTCAACTAATGTGAAAAAGCAATAAAATAAACTATTAAAACAGAAATCAAAATGCATTAATACTAAAATACAATAATCTATCTGTACTTTGGCCAAAAAAAATAATTTATCTGTATTATTATTTTTGAAAAATAATTAAAAAGCATGGCTAGCTTAACCTATACTATACCATATAACACCAATTTAATTGATCCACCTCTATGGATTATTGTGAATGATTGTTAATTTAGAGAACTTATATCAGTAATCAGTTATTTAAGGGCAGAAAGGGAAAATAGAAGCCTCAGACATTTGCCAAGTGTCATCTTCAGTG
The DNA here is from genome assembly GCA_003254925.1 of Chamaecrista fasciculata. Classification (NCBI taxonomy): domain Eukaryota; kingdom Viridiplantae; phylum Streptophyta; class Magnoliopsida; order Fabales; family Fabaceae; genus Chamaecrista; species Chamaecrista fasciculata. Next base: position 204,040 of record QANZ01042174.1, read on the forward strand.
CATGTCAAGTAAACACATGAAAAGTATCCAATGTTTGAAAGGAATTTCAAGAACAGGACTTATACATTGGTGGGGACAAACCATACAGGCTTGCAAATTTTTTAGGGAAAAAATAAATTAATTAATCAGCAGGTCCAATACATATTATAAGATCTAGCCTAGGAGCCAATCATGTGACCGTAACAAAAATTTAAAGTAGATGTTCACTGTGAAATGGACTTTCTATGGAGTCACAAAGTTAGCCATTTTATGATTAAAAAGATAACTAGGAGCGAATGAATCTGGGTTTGACTTATATTTTTTGGTTTACATCCACCAGCGCAACATAAAATCAAAAAATAAACAGTCCACGAAACAAAATAGATGAAAGTTTAGCAGACCTCTTTCTGCTTCTTTGACCCCAGTAGCTCTGAATCCTCCACTGAACGGTCACGATCCCTGAACAACTTGCGAAAAAAATTCTCTGTACCTGGACTACCTTCAAAGGAACCACCAGTATTATTTTGTTCATCAACTGAACTACTTTTGCCATCTTCAGGGTGCACACGAAATAGTCTTTTGAACAAAGAAAACTCAAAAGGCTCTTCTTCCTCGCCATTGGCAGTAGCCTCTTCAATTTTATCATTTGTATCTTTCTTGTCTTCAGATCTGTCCTTAAATAGTTTACGGAAAAACCCTTCTTTTTCATCCTCTTCAGCATATTTTGCATATTTTTCATGAGAATGAGACATATCTCTTTCATCATATCTATCATTACCATCCTTCTTGTCTTCAATTTTTTCCCGGAAAAACTTCCGAAAAAAACCCTCTTTCTGTTCATCTTCCCTTGTTTTAGTGTGTGTTTTGTCCTCAAAATCATTCTTGCTATCACGAAACAATCTCTTGAAAAACCCCTCTGAACCTGATGTCAATTCCTCATCCTCGCCTTTACTATCCCTTAAGATCCTTCTAAAGAAACCATCCTTTTCAGAGCCTTCATCATCACCTCTACTGTCCCTTAAGAGCCGTTTAAAGAATCCCTCCTTTTCAGAGTCTTCATCATCCTTATCAAATGACTTCCGAAAGTGGAATGCATCTCGTAATTTGGGGGCCAACTCATCATCACCTTTGCTATCTCTTAGAAGCCTCTTGAAAAATCCATCCTTTTCAGAATCATCATCATCCTTATCCTTCTCTGCTGACTTCCTAAAAAGCAAAGCATCTCTAACCTTTGGACCTGGCATGAATTTCTTAAATATGTTGTTCTCATCAGGTGACATCTGATTAACATCCTCTTGCAAATTGTTTCCTGAAGAAGGTGAAAATGATAAAGACTTCTGAGCAGGTGGTGAAGATGTTAACGATAACAGGCGCTGTTTTGATGACCGTAACTTATTCAAAACAAGGTTCTTCCCTCCAGAGCTTGAAGGTTCATTTTCAGGCCGTATCAGTGGTGGCCATTCACCCATCAAGGTGGCTGCAATCTGGCATTTCTCCTGAAGCCTACTAATCCCTTCATTATCATCAGAGTCCTCAAGCTCTGCCAATAAAAACCAATGCACCTTCATGGCAATCTTAAGAGACTTTGAGCACACATCTATTACAAATTTATCCAAGGATGGACTTGGCTTGTGTATCATCATGTAACAAATTTGGAACAAATAACTCTCAAGTCCCTGTAACGGAAGGCTATACATTCGATTACAGAGATAGTCACGCACACCAGAATGGTCATGTTTGTACAAGTAGCTAACAGCAATCCACTCACAAAAGAATGCCGAGTCAAAAAACCTGATGAGCCATCCATTTTCACTAGACTCACTAGTCAGGTTGGACCTGGAGGTGATTTCCCGGGGCTCGTCACCCAACCCAACAGTAAGTCCTAAAAGTCTCACCATCCTCAATCTACCATCATACCCCAGTTAATTCTCAAAGGCAAATTAGACAACAACCCTTGTCTCGCAATTTCAAAAGCACCTTAATCTCAATCGAATAACCAACTAAAGCATACTAGTCTTTCAACAAAAAAACTCTAAATCCCTAAAACCTTCGCCGAAAAGGCAAAACCCCTAATCCCGTAATCCCCCTACAAATCAATATCAGAAATCTCGTCTGAGCAGAAATCCTTACAGCAAGCGACAAATTCCGCTCCACCCCGGCAAATTCTGGCACCGGATAATACTGCAGCATCCACAGCACAATCAATCGGGAAGATCCTCTGGAAATCGCAAAACAGCTTGAATTCGAATCTGATGCTACGTATCACAGCACCGCGTGTAAATGAATCAGATGCCGCAATGGATCTCCGATGCTCAGCCGAAACGACGGCGTTTGTAGGAGGTGGTGGTCGTCGTCGTCGTCGTCGTTACTTTTATTAGAGAGAGAATGACGACGAAGCTAGAATTCAATACAAAACGATACAAGTAAAATTAAATTAGCAAAAAAAGAAAAATTAAAAAATTAAAAATTAAAAAAACAAAAAATGGGAAAGTAGATAGAAGAGAAAGGAAGGAATGACGCTAAAATGCGCTTAACTGTAAATTGCGCACTTGTAATTGTAAATTGGAATGAGTTGGTGTTGATGGTGGGGCACAATTTGAATTCCCTCCAATTGCAAATTAAAGTGAAATTTAAGTTGAAGCAAAGCATCCTTCTGCGAATCATGCTGGCTTCTTCTGGCTTGGCCAGTAGTTACCAAAACCAATTTGTTTTGCCAAATGAAAATAACTTGAAGCTTTCCTCATTCATCTTCAATTACTAATTTTATCCTTCCATCTTCCAAGGCCACCCCCAAATTAGGCTAAATTATAAATTTAAGTTTTCTTTTTGTATTTATTAAATTTAGTATTCAATGTTTGTCTTAAGTTGCATGATTCTTATTGTATTTGACTTCGACTGACAGTTACAGTTGCCTATTGTATATAAATTGTGGTTAAAGATTCTTTTTTTATTATTTATAAATAAAAGCATTAACAAACAAGTTTTTTTTTTTTTTTTGCATAAACTAAAGAATTTTTCATTGTTATTCATAGATCAAATAATTTTATAATTGTCACCATAAATCATTTATACTGTATTATTTTATTTTTATAATTACTCAATTTTATTAATTTTTAAAAAAAAATCATTATTTTTTATAGATCAAAGAGATTTTATATATAATATATACGGTTCAACAATATTTTGTACATTTTGACCATTATTCATTATTTTAAAATATTTTTATAACTTATTTTATATTAACAAAACTATAAAATCCATTAATATATGATATTCTTTAACACTTTTTTTGGCCTCATTCTTTAACATTTGCTTTATTATTATGTGAGTTTCATATATATTACTACTATATTATTTTCTAGTGTAAATTACCATTTTGTACCCTATTCTATGGACCATTTTCAGTTTGGTATCTTGTTCTTTGCAACTTTTAACACTTTGGTACCCAAATTTATTTTTCTGTTAAGTTTTGACGGTGAAGCCGCACGTGACCATCACGTGTACAGTAAAAATACCAAAATATTCATTTTCCTCTCATTTTTCATAATTCAAATACTAAAACACTCAAAAATCGTGAAAAGCATTGTGATTCGAACTGAAAGGATTTTAAAGTGTTTTACCGTTTGAATCGTGAAAAATGAGAAGAAAATAGACATTTAGGTATTTTTACTGTGCATGTAATGGTCACGTGCAATTTTACCATCAAAACTTAACGGAAAAAATAAATTTGGGTACCAAAGTGCGAATAGTGCAAAGAACATGGGTACTAAAATGTCATTTTTGAAAAAATAGGGTACTAAAGTGAAAATGATCAATAAAATAAGATACCAAAGTGTAATTTATCCTTAATTTTTTTTTTTGTAACAATATGTTACTTTGTCACAATCATGTTGTGTGGCACCGAAGTCTTTATTCTAATAATTAAAATCTGTTGTTCAAATAATTAATCATATAGATAAAGTAGTTATACATTTGTTCCCTTCTATTGTTATGTGATATCACTTCATAGATTGTAAACTCCACCATGAACTAACATCTTTAAATTATACAAGATAAAATTGTATCTTTTTTTTGGCCTGACAAGATAAAATTGTATTGATATCTATAATTTATATAATTTTTTAATTAAGTCCATATAGTTTATATTTTTGTAATTTAGTTCTTTTATTCTTGTTTTATTTGTAATTAGAACTTGTTGATGTGGATTGAGAATGCAAAGTTATTAAAGTTATTGATCGAAAAAGTCATAGCTTGAAAATGAATATATGGATAGGCATTGACACTATATAAAGTGTTTAAATCTAATTTGAAGATGTCCCAAGCCATTATATACACTAGGGGCTTTCTGTCTCTTGACACCATAAAAATATGTATGTTTTGTTTGATTTGATATTTATAATTATTCAGTGATTAAATATTATATTTCTATTATTCAAGGATTAAATCATTAGAAGTGTAAAAATTAAAAGACCAAACAATAAATTTTCACTTTCTTAAATTCTATCAACTACTTTCTCTCTCTCATTATCTATACAGTTAGCCAATTATCAAGTTCCACATATTTATTTTTTATTTTTTTAATTTAATTATTTTTGACCAACCAAAAGGGTCCTCAGACATATAATATAGTATAGATATAGATATAGATATAGATATATATTGTATTTGACTTATATAAATTCTTTTTTTCTTGTATTTTAGAGTGTAGAAAGTATAGTTAAATAATTATTTTAAGAGAGTATATATGGATGTACTTGAGTGAGATATGTATTGAGAGAATAATGTACAATGTAAAATTTGTTGCATGATATTTTTTCTAGTTGTCTCATAGCAATATATATAGTCCTTAAATTTTTCTCCGATTTAGAGTTTTCATGTTAATTTTTCTAGTGTTATGATTGTTTTTATATTTCATTTTATTTTTCAGTTGAACTATTAGTCTATTGCTTTTTTTTTTTGTTAATGAAAATTTAGATAAGTTAAATCCTGGGGGTTCACGAAGGCCAAAACATACCTCAGGTTCTATGAGCACTTACAAAGATAATTACAGATTATTTATCAGCAAATCTCTCACATATATGAGATTCAAACTCATGATATTGTGAGTTATGATTGACTCTTTACTTACTGAATTAACTTTTGTTAGCTTCTAGTATATTGCTTTTATGCTCAATAAATAATATCATAGCTCTATATATAGTTCGGTGAATTTAAATTTTTAATATGTCATGTGGTTGCACTTTTATTTGACCTTTTACATCAAAAAATAATTATATCATATTATTTAAAAATAGTTTTTCCATTACAGCCTGTGTTTCAATATACAATTGTCAAAACAAATGAAATATAAAAAAATATTAGAAAAAACAGATAAAATATATTGCATTGTTTATTGATTTATATTGACCTTACATTACAATTACATCTTAATTATGGGTATTATATATATAATCATTGTTATTACCTTGGTAAAATAATCCCAAGTTAAAGATTGTGTAAGAGATGAGTAGAATTGAGCAAGAAAGCTTGAGATTTCCTCTCGTAGTAGTAATCATTAGACGCATTAGCACTAGCATCCACCGAGTATATCATAATCCCATTAACTCCAAACCCATTCTGTTCCAAAAGCCTCAACGTCACAAAAAACGCGTCTCCCTGGATCCCTCTTCCATTCACTTCATAGCTAGGCAACAACTTAACCTCGTCAAATTGCACGACGCGAAGCTTATAATCCCCCAAATACCTCTCAGGATTGGACACCTTGTCCGTATAGAATTGATGGTTCACGTAGTCGATGACGTCATCGTACCCTCTGAAAAGCTCCACGTAATACTCCACGGTGAGGTGGTACGGCGCAATGCTCGCCACGTGGATCACGCTCTGGTTTTTTAGTAGCCTAATGAGCTCGCCAATGCAGTAGGCGAAGGAAGAAGAGGTGTTATTATTATTATTAATATTACGACGTCGTGTTGGGAAGTTCTCGTAGTCAATGTGGATGCCGTCGAGGTGGTAGGCGAGGACGAGGGATTTGAGGGAAGAGAAAGCATTGGAGATCCACCGGGTCGGGTCGGGCGGGTCGTACCTATTGAGATATAAAATTAGAATGTGTTAAATAAAAATTCTACATTGACCATGAACCAAGTGTGTATATAGAAAAGAGGGAATAATTAAGTAGAGAAGGAGGAAAGTCTCGCGCACACAAACATTGATTACTCGTGAATAATCGTAGTTGAAAATTGACGATTTTCCTTGCGTGCGTAGATGAGGGTATCGAGTCTTTTTATAAACTCTTAAGGACAATATTCTTGTAACGCGACTCAAATTAAATTCTATCATATGATTTTTGTGTATATATCCAATAATACCATCGGATGATGGTGTCGCCGAGGCTCCAACCGGCGAGGCTGGCTAGGACCTTGACGTTAGGGTGGTTGGTTTTGATGCGCGAGACTGAGTCGGGGGTGAGGGAGTCGGACCAGTAGGGTGCAAAGGTGCCGTTTTGAGGAGAACCGGAGGCGTCAGCGTCGATGGCGAAACTGAGAATAAAGTGGAAATCGATGCCTTGTGAGATGGGGACCGGGTCGAATGAAACGGGTCGACCCGTTGCTCCTATGTATTCCATCATCACTTTTGCATTGAGGGAAACTGCGAGTGCCAAGATGACGAAGAAGAAGAGGGAATTATGATGATGTGTCATGTTGGTGCATGTGTCACGAACTTCATCTCAATTCTTAACTTATAAATACCCGTCCTTTTTATTTATATTTATATATATATATATATATGTATTCATCATGACTAATAAGTTAATTATTATATTTGGAGAATATAATGCTACAAGGAAACGTCCGTGTTTTTGTATTTTGTTGTCTAGCTAGTTGGAATAATAATCTGACATATGCAATTACGGCATCTCCTGGCCTGTTACAAATAATATAGGATATTAAATATACTCTTGTTGATATATATATTATAATTCAAAATAACAACACATAATTAAGGAGCAAGATGAATTGGTGAGATTGCAAGCTATATATGTGTATATGTGTGTAAAGCAGCCAAATGTTAGCATGCAAGTATGCAACGGATGGAACAGAAGGGATGTTCTTGTATCGGCGGCAGAGTGTGATGCTTACGGCGATAATCTAAAAATTGACAAAATCTATGTATTTTGATTTGGTCGCATCGATTTTGCAAGGCCTCCTCGTTTTCTAGTGATAGTTTAGTTTGCTTTGAGATGTTGCTTTCCTTTCTCTCTGATCAATATAATTAAACGTCTATTGTTGAATTGCATCGTGAATTATTAAGCAAATAGATTACAATCCTAATAAACTAAAGTAGGATAACATCCTTAGCTTAAGTTTTGGACAGGCTACTAGAGCAAAAGTGTTAGATGAAGACCTGCAAAGATTTACATGAGTGGCCTTATTATATAAAAAGGATTTTTAAGGGCACATTTTAAAGTCTTGTGATTGGTTAGTAAAGTATCTTATATCTTGAAATTTATGAAAATTCATTTAAAAGATAATTTTTAATGTTTGAAAACTCACTTGACCAATCAAAAGAAACCTTAACGGTCTAAGTGAATCTTTTAGGTAATATTATGGGTTTCCCCCGTCTATCCGTGTAACGGTCCAAGCGAAGACTAATTCCGGCCATTCGGGCTACAGAGACGAAACGACCGTGCTCTCCTAACAATGTCGACTCTAGGGATCGAACTTGGGTCCTCTCATCTAGGATGTAGCTCGCCAACCACTACACCAAACACTTGTCGGTAACTCAGGCAATATTTTATTCAAGTTAGAGAAAGGCCTAATTCAATCTGAATCCAATTAAATTCCATTGCAAATATTTAATTTTTATTTTTCAAAGTTTTGAAGGCCTAAACACTTAACATGCATTAATTTTTTTTTTCTAATTTTAGGTATATTTTCTTATTTCTCCTATCTTTTATGAAAGTGTTTTTATTATATAATCTTAATCTTCTTTTCTTTTAAAGATATATCTTTTTGAGATAGGTTTAGCACGCAATGAATATCTGAATCCTGATGGAACTCCCTTCGCCACTCACAACTCTATTGCAAAGTATGTTTTGTTTGCAAATAAAAAAATTACTTCTATTTTTTTTGCTAAAGTATTCCCAGTCCGACAGGTTAAGAACTAATCTTCTGCGGATTTAAGCTTCATTTAAGGGTCTGCCTTTGACCAATTGGTTGCAGCATACACAAGGTGAGATTCGAACTCCCGACACTTGCTTAAGCGACATAGTGAGCTGATCATTAGAATAACCAAGTTTGGTTATTACTGCTACTTTTTTTTTTTTTTTGCATAAATGTATCGCTACTTGCCAATGAAGTTTGGCTCACTTGGTCACCTTTCGCCCACGACAATTGCATGGCTTGGGTTTGATTCCTGATGATTAGAGCCGTCAAAATGAGACAGCCCGGTTCACTCGAGCTAGATCGTCACGCGCTGCAAAGAGACCCCAGGCGAGCCAAGTTTTGCCAACTCAGTTCACCAGCTCAGTGAGCCGAGTTAGCCCACCTAATCCACCAATCATCAATTTTTTTTTTCATTTTTTCCACTTTTTTTTAATTAAAAATATCAATCAACAATAGCAAACAACTATACTTTTTCAACACCTTTCAAAATCAATAAGCCACATAAAACATGAGAAGTTAGATTAGGGTTTGATGTATTGTAGAGAAAAGAACTCTGAAGAAGCCAATAAGGGACTGAAATCGACGAGAGAGAGTGAGTGAGCCTAGATAATTTTAGTTTTAGGGCTTTAATTTTTAAATTTACAAAAAAAATTTCTAAAAATTAAGGTGGGTCACTAATTTACCAACTCACTCGAGCTTGCCCACCATGACCTGCAGGTTAAGTGAGCTAACCCACTCGAGCTAAAATTTTTGGCGAGCCGAATTTTCTTAACCCTCCTTATCAATTTAGCGAGTTAAACGAGCTAAACCTGGTCAACTTAATAGGTTTGACTTGTTTTGACGACTCTACTGGTGATGCCTTATTTGGTGGATTATCTGTAAGTACCTCTGAGTCCAGAGGCCTGCTCTGACCTAAGATTGGGGCGTCATCTCCCCACCTAAATTTTAGTTTATGAGAAAAAAGAAATGTATGCTACTTTTTTTTTGCAAATAAAAGAACTTATCGCTACATTTCGTTTTTTGTTTTTGCAAAAATGGAGGTCTCTTACACTGAAATGTTACCTTCCATTTCTGAGAGTGTTAGCATCTAGATCGGGTTCTTTAGATTTAAAACCCTTCTACAGTTCTCTGTAATGGGGTCGCCACCAATCATGGCCCAGAAAAATAAATGAAACAGTGAGTTTCAAATTAATGAGATCGCCACGTGTCGCAATTTTAGCGGCGAGTAGAAAATCTGACGATCAAAAATTATTTAAATATGGAGAACTCTAGAGAAATTTAAATTTAGAGGATCTAATTTGGTTAGCATCTGTGTATTAATAGAAAAGAAGGAAGGGATGAAAGTGTAGTGTATGTGAAATAGAAGGAACTGATGCGAGAGATCCATAGTTGAGATGGTAAACAGAGGCTCCTATAACTCTAACAACCACTTCGCGGCGAGGATTCGGCCTAGAAAATTTTCTCTCAGCACCATCACACTATACACCATCTTCGTATTTGCTTTCTCTGTCTCTGTTTTCCTCTTCTACCTCCGGAATGTCGTTGTAGATGAACCGCCACCTTTGCTCTCCGCACAATCTCGATCTCACCAGGTACGCTGCACGATTCTTCTTCTTTTTGTGTCTGAGATTTGAGATTTGGCTTTGTTTTAGGGGGAGCGATGTTATATGTGATTTACTGTCGGTGCTGGTTATAAGTTCACAAACTTGTATTAGTGTTCGCGGTTTATTGGAGACGTTGATGGGATTTAATAAATTGGTGCTCTGTTATCAATTGGTGTGAGCTTTTTGGCAATTTTCATCCTCCAAAAATTTATGCAGTTAGAGGAGCATTTTGTATTGTAGTATCTGATTTAAAAAATATTTGTATGTAACTGGACTCTTTAATTCACTTGAATAACATTCATCAGTCTAAAATGTTCACCAAGAATTCTTTATTTGTGTATCTAGGAGCAAGGGATTTCTATTCTTTGAAGTTGTTTCATGACATTGGCATTTTGTTGGCTATAATATCTTAAAGTTTACTTCCCTTGTTCTAGTTAGCTCTTGATTGCTATTGCAGTCATTTTATTTTCAATATTGATACAGGTACCTGACTTACACAGGAACGATGACCAACTTTGGGGTTCTCCTTTCAGTCATGGTTTACATCCTTGTGTTAAGCCGACTGCTAAATATAAAGGTTTTAGATCCTAACATCCTTGTAATATAGCCTTGGACCTATTTTTATTTTTTTTTCCTAGGTTTTTCTCCCCCTTCTTTCCTGATTAGTTTGAGTAATTTGCTTTCCATCTTTTTCAAGTATGTAGTTTTTCTGTCGTGTCAGCCATAGCACACCCATGTCTCATGCTATCATAGTTTAGTCATTAGTGCACGTTGGCTCTCTTCCTTCCAGTTAAATCTGCTTCATTGTGTCAGGTGCCCAAGGTTTTGATCGCTATCTAACTGTCAAATGTAATGGTGGATTAAATCAAATGCGAACTGGTGTAAGTCACATCCTCTCTTGCAATGTCTTCTAGTTTTTGTATCAAGGCTATAATAGCGTTCCTGTATCCTGTAATTTAGTGTAGAGTGAATTATTTACATAATGGCTTAGTACATAAAAATTGTGTAAGAGTTTCTATATATATTTTTTTTAAATCTGAATGTGTCTTAAGAATACTTCTTTTGTCATAAATGGTGCTATAAACTATAATGGGTTTGGTCTCCATTGATGATGTCATTTTTCTTTTTCTGGCTTAAGATTGATTATCTTTGATTCCTGAACTACTGTTCTGCATCACATTTTTTTGTTGGTCTTTAATTAACCAAATTTTTCGGATAGATATCGGACATGGTAGCTGTGGCACATATAATGAATGCAACTCTAGTAATCCCACAACTGGATAAACGTTCATTCTGGCAAGACTCTAGGTATTTCTGGGGATGCATCTCTTTAATTTCAGCATCATGTGATATAAGATCCTTCAATGCCTATTATCTATCTCCTTTCCTTGTACTTATTTTTAACTTGGGTTCGTGCACAGTGTATTTTCGGATATATTTGATGAGCTTCATTTCATAGACTACCTAAGAGGAGATGTCAGAATTGTCAAGGAACTTCCCAAGAATTTGGAAGCTGTCCCCCGGGCCAGGAAACACTTCACATCATGGTCTGGTGTTGGTTACTATGAAGAGATGACACGTTTATGGAACGAGTATCAGGTATTGAAACTTTGCTAGATGAACTACATTTTCTAGCGGTACTATTTGTGGAAACTAGTGGTATGACTGACTGTCTGACCCCCTGAGACACCTATTTGTTCTTATCAACGCTTAATGATGAATATGGAGATCCAAGTTTTTTTTTTTAAAAAAAATTACCTCTATTAATTTAATTTAGTAATAATGTTGGGTTGCATATTTTATAGGGAAATTTAACCAAAACAAGGATATAGAAAGTTCATCATTTACTATTTCAGTTCTGTCATTATAACATAAAGAGACGGAAAAAGAAAAAAGAAAAAACAGAAAATGATGGATTTCCAAAATCATATGGGCTTGTAACTTAGCTGCTTTGTGTTTTTTGAATTTTATATAATGTTAAAATTTTACCCAAAAAATATCCACATCAGATGTATGGTACTATAGTTGGTTACATCAGTGGATGCAAAAAACTTGATTTCTGTTCTCACTCAGTGAAAGGGATTTCTCATTATAATCATGTTCAGTTAGTAATTTAATTCATGGCTGTGGTCATGGTCTGGCTGTCTAGATAAGGACATTGAATGATTTTTGCAGGTGATTCATGTTGCAAAATCAGATTCTCGGCTTGCAAACAATGGTCTTCCTCTTGATATCCAGAGGTTGAGATGCCGGGCACTGTATCATGCACTTCGTTTTTCGCCTCCAATTGATAGTTTTGGAAAGGTTTGTCTTTCTTTTTTTTTTTTTTTATCATCTTAGGCATTTGATCTGTATATCATAATGGGGTTTAGTGACTAATTTTTAACTGTTAGAAAGAAATGGTAGTTAAATAAGCTATAATAAAAATTATGTATATATTTAACCATTTCAAAGGGTGAAAAGCTGCTAGATTGAGACCTTGTGAATTCAAAACTTCCAAAATTTCCACTATATTACGCTAGAAAGTGAGGCATGTAATCCATGAGTTACCATATCCTCCACCGTGAATGCATTTAAGAGGTCTACATGCGGCTTCCTGGTAAATTAGGTTCTGAGCGTGCCTGACGGTGAAAAAAACAGAGATTGGTGGAGCGGTTAAGATCACGTGGGGGAAGATATATTGCTCTCCATCTAAGATACGAGAAAGATATGTTGTCTTTTACTGGTTGCACTTATGGACTGACTCATGCCGAATCTGAAGACCTCAGGATAATGAGGTAAGAATAGTTATTTATATAAGCTGCTGTGTATATGAAATATGGATAATCCTAGAAGCACACACATTTAATGATTTTCCTGATCAATATTTTTATATTCATTTCAATTGTTCTAGAGAAAACACAAACCATTGGAAGGTAAAAAAGATCAATGCAACAGAACAGAGAATTGGAGGATTTTGTCCAATGACTCCAAAGGAGGTAGGGATTTTCCTTCAAGCTCTTGGTTTTCCTCCATCAACACAAATATACATTGCAGCTGGGGAGATCTATGGTGGTAATACTCATCTTTCAGAGCTCTCATCCCGCTTCCCTAATCTGGTCTTTAAGGTTAGTAAACAATTTTGTTGTCAGTGTTAATGAATAGTAAAATGGCCCACAATCTGCGAGTGTCGTATATTGATGACCTAACTAATAGATTGATTAATGATAACAGGAATCACTGGCAAACCCAGAGGAATTGAAAGCATTCAGCAATCATGGATCTCAGAATGCAGCAATTGATTACATAATCTCTGTAGAGAGTGATGTATTTGTTCCATCACATTCAGGAAATATGGCAAGAGCTGTTGAGGGACACCGTAGGTTCTTAGGTCACCGCAAGACAATCAACCCCGATAGGTACTATAACAAATTATCAATATAAGTTTATAATGAGTTTTGTTGGTGCTGTTGGAACATTCAACCACCTCTAGATCTCTCGAATATATATTTTTTTGTTTCCTTTCTCTTAATTCTAATCCCCATTCTCTTTCCAAGCATGTTAGTTCACAGTGTGCAATTCTGTTTCTTATTACTTTCTCAAAAGGTTTATGTTTTCTTTGGTTTCTTCTGATACATGTACATATGCATTGCCTATTTGCCTTTGAACAAGATGATGACTTAAAACTCACCAATCTGTAAATAATTAACTCATCAACTATCTTGGTTCAAAAAAAAAAAAACTCATCAACTATCACGTTTAGGACTTTATAAAGAAATATTTCTTGGGTTTCTGATAGGCTGGAAACTAGACAATTGAAGAGAAAATGCTCATTTACTCCGAGGACCATGAATATTCTATTCATCTATATTTCATGCTATCATCCACCTAATTTTCAGGAAGGGACTTGTTGAAATTTTTGATAAGTTGGAAAGTGGAGAGCTAGAGGAAGGACCATCACTTTCACATCTTGTGCAGCAGATGCACAAGAGCAGGTAACTTTCATGAATCTTAAAGTTACTGCAAATAGACTATGAACTAGGTCAGGGTTTTAGAGCACATTGATTCCTCCCTCTCACACTGGTTCTTGGACTTGTGCCCCATAGTTACCGTCATGATGGTCGGAACTTGGAAAGTAAAATTTCTTATGACTTTTTGTTGCCTTTGGGTGGTTAAGCTCTTTCCTTCTAATCTGCATTTCGTTTTACATTCTCTATCCACCTTGCTTTGACTTCATTTTGCAAATGGCCAATTGAGATTGAAAGATCTTGCTTACTATTCATAATATTTGTAGGCAAGGAGCTCCAAGGGAAAGACTTGGCTCATTATTAGGAGTTAAAGGACGAGCACGTTTCAGGACTGAGGAGTCCTTTTATGAAGATCCATACCCAGAGTGTATATGTGGTTCTAGAAGGAAATTAGAATTAACGTGACAGTAGATGAATTTGCAGTTTCAACCTTAGGTTTTTGGAGGGACTTGTCATCAGAAATTCCTGACAAGGTAGGCTGCATGTCCGAGCAGGTAATCACAAAACACACTATTGTTGGCAAATTTGCTCCTTACTAGTGTCTAGCATTTCTTGTTTCCCAAAATATGAGAAAGTTCCATTTTTTTTCTAATATGAATTTGTATATGATCAGTATTTCAAATAAGTAACTATAGTTATAGATGTAATAAAATGATTTACCTTTTCCACTTTCCATTTATGTCATAAAAATTACGCAGATTAACAAAGAGTGTCCGTGTCTGTAGTATTGGCAAAAGAAATATATGTGTGTGTGTGTGTGTTAAACTCTGAAATAAAGGAAATTGGGATCTATGTTCCCTGGGAGTGATCTCTGAGCAGCGATCAAAGGGAGACGATTAGCTATACATTTAGCAGCATCCAAGTATGATGCGTTCCTTCTGGCTTTTCCAACTTGATCCAACAAATGAATGCAAATTTCACCATTGTCTTCCTTACCAAGAAACTCCTCAAGTGCTTCTGTCTTCAGTCTCCAGCTTCCATTTCGCAGATTGAAGTTATACAATGGAAGGAATCGTTGGCCATATTCCGCTACAAACTCCATAGCATTTAGTATGAACTCAAAATCTTCTTCGCTCATGTAATAAGGAAAACTCACTCTGGTCCATCCTGGCTTCACTCCAACATACCCCTGCACATGGTAACAAAAAACAAAGTTTTTGAGTAAATCTATTTCAGTCCTTAAATTTGTCTCAAAATTATGATTTAATCTTTGAATATTGAAAATATATTTTCTTTTATAAACATCAATTATTCAAACTTGACAGATAGTGTTTCAAGAATTAAATAGTCAATATTGGTAAAAAAAAAGGACCATAAAATATATTTTTTCTATACAGAGACTAAAATCTTAGTTTTAGGACCAGTTTAAGAACTAAAAAGTAAATTTTCATGCAGTTATTTTACCTCTTGAACAGCTGATCTAATAGCCAGTGAACTGGGTTTGTTGATGTTGAGCAACGCATGACCATAGGGTCCAGCACAAGCACACCCACCTCGAGCTTGTATCCCAAACAGGTCATTAAGAAGTGAAGCAACGAAAGGGCCATGAAGAGGCTTACCTCTTCTCTTGCCTGCTTTTTCCTCCTTTGTATCATTATCATTCCACCCCTGAGATGAAGAATTATTGGTGGTAGGGTATATCAGAAATGACAGTATAGCCTGTCTTTTGACATTAAGATTCCCTAGAACTTGAATGTTGGGAATTGGGAGAAGCCTCTCAAATGCCTTATTTATGTACATTTGTTCCCGTTTTTCAATCTCCTCCAAGCCAATGAACTCTTTGACCCAAAATGCCAATGCCGCCCTCACTGTCTGGATTATCTGAGGGGTCCCTCCATTTTCCCTTTCCTCTATGCTCTCCAAATATAACGTATCCTGCAACATTAATATTGATGCAGGGAATGAGTTTCCAAATTAAAGTTGCCAACATGAGAAAGGATTGATGGTGGGTGATTCATTCATTTCAGTATTGCACTTACCTTTTCATTGAAGCCATTGACGTAAGTGACTGTCCCTCCTCCACAAGTGGATGGTGGTGAAGATCCCAATTTGTACAATTCTCTGCTTATTAGCAACACACCAGGCGAGCCAGGACCACCCAGAAACTTGTGTGGGCTCAAGAACACACCATCATACCCATCTTCCTCCCCTGACCTCATATCAATCTTCACGTACGGTCCACTATAAATACAAATATCACCCACCAAAATTAGTCAGTCCCCCAAGTCTAAGTTTCAATCTTTTTAAGATAAATTTCACTTCGGTATTCTGTTTTATGGATTGATTTCCCTTCGGTAACAGTTCTTTCAAAATTGACACTTCGGTACCCTTGGTAACAAATTGTGAAAGAACATGTGCCAAAGTGAAATCGGTCTATAGAACATAATGCCAAAGTGTTAACAAGATTAATAATAAGATACCAAAATGTTACTCAAAATGTTACCAAAGTTGATAAGAAGAGAGTACCAAATAAAATCGGCTACCAAAGTGCCTATTTTTTTAACACACAAACGCACCCAATGCAAGATTAAACAACCCCACGATCTCAAACACCTCAAATGACCATACCTTGCTGCAAAATCGAAGCACGCAAACCCCTTATACTTGTGAAGAAGACGAGCAATTTGTCTTGTATCTGAGTATATTCCAGTGACATTACTGCAAGCCGAGAAAGACCCCAAGATGGGTCTATTGGTATGCTTAAATTCCTCAAGATGAAGCCTTAGGGAGTCCAAATCTAGCAATCCCTCGTCGTCTAGGCCAATCTCGACCACTTGGGCCAAGCTTTGACGCCATGAGAGGAGGTTGGAATGGTGCTCGTGGGGTCCCACAAAGATGACCCATTGTTCTTGTGGGGGTAGGGTGTCCCTTAAAGTGGAGGGCACGGCGATACCCATGACTTCTTGAAGCCTTTTGATGGCTGACGTTGTGCCTGAGCCGCAGAATAGGATTGCGTCTTCTTGTTTGCCGCCTAGGCGAGTTTTGATGTATTGGGTTGCTTCGTGAACCATTTTTGTTGTCCTGCTTCCTACGTAGCTGTCGCAAGTGTGGGTGTTCCCTGTACACACAGAGAAAAACAGAGCTCAAAGATCTTGCATTGGGTGTGTTTGTGTGTTAAAAAGATTGAATTGCAATTAAAAGGTATATTTTTAATATGTAAGAATTAAATTTTAATTTTAAGATAAATTTAAAGACTAATAAAATAAATTTAGTCTTATTTCAAATAACTGCTGACAAGGATAAATTAATCTTGTTGAGATATAAAAATTAAATAAAAGTAAGCTTCATCAGAATTTATTTAACAAGGGGATTAAAAGTTGAATGTAACAATATTTATAATTTTAATAAGAATTGGATCATGCACTTATCACAGCGTCAAAAATTTTGATTTCACTAATAAACATGTTCTCACACTTATAAGTTATAACCTTTGTTACAAGATAATTGTTGTTACATCTAAAATAATAATCTCTCCTTCAATAATTATCTTTGATTCTGATTCTAGTTGTTGCCTTGTTGGATCATATGTTTAAAAACTATAGATGTTTTTTTTTTTTTGCCTGAAAAAACTATAGATGTTTGATATATGTCTAGACGTTACTTGTAGTTTGACTATATCTTGATACCACATCGATCTCTACTTCTACTATACGACATGCATACTATTTCATCTAGTTTAGCAGAGTTTGATGATGAAAAAATTGAAAATTTAAAAAATAGTGAGAAGATCCGCATATATACCATAGTAGGGAAGGAGATGGTTGATGATGAAATCTTCATTGTAACGAAGGCTGCGTCCTGAAGCAGTGTGATCAGCATACACAATTCTTCTTCTTCCAAAAGGAGACTCAAACTCTACATCTTCACCAATTATCTCTGATCTCACCCAATTCAACTTTTTCTCCACAGATTCCTCAATCCCACACACACCCATCTCCACTAACATCTTGAATGACTCTGAGTGATTGCAGAAGTCTTCATTTTTTGAATCACCATCATCAATAATATTAGCTCTCCTCTTAGTTTTACTTGCAGCTTTGCATGATGAAATAATATCCTCACTCGCCATTAACACAGGCTTCTCAGCGAAGAAATACCTCTCTATTTCCATCTTGAAGGAGATGAAGAAGCACCAAAGAATGAGGTATGAGAAGTCCTTCACGCAATGAAACATATATACAAGAAAAGAAGGCTTTGATCAAGAACCTAGCTTGCTAATTAAAGAGGGCAGAAATATAATTGTGGGTGTTGAATTCTAGTTTTGAGATTGTGTGTTTCGGTGGGTATTTATATTATGTTTATGTGTGTGTGAGTGATTCAGGAGGTCTCCTAGTTTCATTATAGCTAGGGGCAAACACTTTTAATATTGCGGTGTGCCAAATGTTTTGGTGGTAAAACTTTGAACTTAAAGTTACTTTTTTCTTCTTGTTTAATAGAATACGGCTTGCCAAAATGTTAGTGTTGAAAGTGAATTTTAAGATTAATGATAGATTGATGTTAATATTATGACATTTGGGACAGGAATGGATCTGATCTTATCTAATTTGATAACATCCATTATATTGATTTATTGTAAGTATATTACTTATGGTGGGCACCTCCCTTTATATCCCTATCTATATGGGTTCTTCTAACATGTGCCCTAAGAGCACATGTTAAGGCTTATTTTGATTGGTCAAAAGAGTTTTTCAAACATTAAAAATTATAAATTTTCGTAAATTTCAAAATATGAGATACTCTACTAACCAATTAAAAGAAACCTTAAAATGTGCCTTAGGCACATGTTAGATAAATCTTATTTATATTGAGGAAAATTTTAAATCTTTGTACAGTGGGCCACAGTTTATTGTCTGAAATTTCCACAGAAAGATGATGTAATATTATATTCTTTTCGGTCAATATATTATATTCTGTTTTGCTCTTTTCCGTTTATTATAGAATGGGATTTGAGCAATAAGCAAGAATGAAGAAAGTCAGAAACTTCTGTTTCACCCACAATTTTCTTTTTCCTTTTTCCCTTTTAACTTTTCAGTATTACGACGGGCCCAAAAGCCCACAAGTTTTATTGTTCTAATTATTATTATATATGACAATTTGACCCACAGAAATCTGAGCCCATTCAAGTTGCTCGTTTCTCATTTAATCCAAAAAACTAAAGAATGCAAAGTTATAACTATTTTCAAAACTATTTGAACAAAAAATATCCAACAGACAATTATTTTTTGGTACGAGGGAATGAATATATTGAACAAACAAAAGGTCCAGATGAGAACAATAAAACAACCATTACAATGAACTAATGCCTTTTCCAGTTTTCCTACACTACGTGGAGCATCAACCCCCAAGCTATGAGCAAAGAGATCCAAAAACAAAAGAGAAGGCAACAAATTAACAGCTAACAAACAGAAACAGACAACCATATCAACACAACCAACATTTTTGGCAACCATCAAACCAAAATAAATGCCCCACAACTCGATCTGCCACCAAACTAGTTCCCAAGAACCAAGGTTGTTCCTAATAATACCATCCGTGTTTAGCTTGAGCCTTGAGCCAATGATCTTCAGGAGGATCTCAATAGGGGGGGTTTGATTTCTCATGACAGAACCAGCAAGGAAATGCCATTCAGTGCATTATAGTTCTAACTTGAACATTATAATAATCATAATTATATACATTTTGGCCAAAAAAAAGGGGTCAAAGTTCATTTTGTTCCTAAATGTATGTTCTAATATTCATTTTGGTCCATTATGTTTCAAATTGTTCAAATTGATCCTAAATATTGGCAAAATGTTTCATTTTGGTCCAAATTATTGAATATGACTTGTTTCAAGTTCAAAAGTAATGAGTTTAGAGCTACATATTGTTCTCAAATAGTACTTTCTCTATCTAGTTGAGATCGTCAGCAAACGAGGTGAAATCAGTCCTAAAAGTAGACTACTCGTTTCATGATCAAACAAGCAAAGTTGATCATATATCTCTCGTTTCAAATTCGAATGTGACAAATTCAGAGCTACGAGTTCCTCTTAACAAGTCTTTTGAACTAGAAATGAGAGACGAGAGAAATATGACCAAAATGAAACATTTTACTAACATTTAGGACTAATTTGAACGTTTTGTAACATAATGGACCAAAATGAACATTAGGGCATACATTTAGCACCAAAATAAACCTTTAACAAAAAAATCATAATTATATACATGGTTATAGATACAACACCATAATTATATACCTGGGTATGGAGAGGTATACGTAACTCCCTTTCAATCATTGAAAGTAGGCTTTCGTGGCAGGTTGGAGATGGCGCCAATATTGATATCACCAGTAAATATTGGGTGTTCCCTTGGGATGGAGATCCGGGCATCTACAAAGTTCAAGACCTCATTGAGAACCATGAATGGAACCACATCAAATTGGAAGAGTTGTATCCTTGGCACCAACTGATCCAAATTAAGGATATCCCTATCCCTCTAACTCAATCCCAGGACTCACTCATTTGGCAAGGTGCAAATTCAGGAAAATACACCCCGTCCACTGGGTACAAAATTCTCAATCAGGAAAGAGAAAGGATTGAAATTCCTGTGCACAACATCAATTGGACTCTCTTTTGGAAGCTCCACTTGCCTAGGAAAATACTCCTGTTCATCTGGAAGCTTATCAATAGCGCCTTACCAGTGGGTGACATTCTTCGAGCACACCATCTTGACAATGATATAACTTGCGTTTTCTGCCAAGACGCACTCGAAACAGTTGATCATCTCTTCATGCAATGTCATTTTGCCAGAGCGGTTTGGTTTGGGTCCCCCTTCAGTTTTGTTTTTATNTTTTTAATTTCACAAGAAATATAAAGAATGAAAATGTGAAAGGTCCAATTCCCTCTATACGCCAAGAGAAAACTCCTTTCTTTATCTGAATGTATATATGTAATGTTGATGTTGGAGTAAGATGCTATGCTATGCCACATAAAGTTGGAATAAAAGGTGGATTTGGTTGCAGAATATAGTAAAAACTAGGGTCCCCTATTGTTATGTTCCTTCTCAAGGACTGAACGTGTTTGAGGCCACCGTTTTTTAAAATATCAATCACTTACAAGATTTTGAATCCGGATTTAAATCGTCAATTGGCAACCATATCAATCTCAATTTGACGTCTAACCCTAACATTAGTTCTAAAGGGCCATCATGAGTGCCGTCTAATTTATCTGAAGAGTTTGATTTAGGGGTAATTGTGACAAAGACTGATCTACCAGATAGATTTCAATATTATTATAGTCTAAATTTTATCCAACTATTTAAACATTGAATTGAAATTATGTGGCTCAGAACTCACCCACTTGGCATGATGTTAATAACACGTAGGCATCAAAACGAGCTTTTTTCTTCAAAGGATCAAAAGGGGAGTGTGCTGTGATGCTTGAGCAAGAAATTGCTACGAACTTGCCCAACAATTTGACGATTACGCAGTTTACAAAAAACTAATGAATAAACAAGACTAGTTGACCCAAAAAAAAAAAAGAAACAAACCTAGTGGTCTAGTGAAAGGACTAAGAAAGAAAGAATCAACTCCCTAGCTAGCCCAAAGATGAGAAGAAAGAGCTGGGATAACAGTAGCAAGTATTTATATTGCGTGGGTTAACAAATGAAAATAGATCATCTAGAGTTTCTTTCTCTGCATTTCTTGTAGAGTTGAAGAGATAAAGGAAGAGAAAATAAGAAAGAGAAAGAGAAAATGTGAATCTTATATATTTTTATTTCATGCCATGTGGCAACTTTGTGATGCATCGACGGAAAATCCAAAGTGCGCATAATCATCAATTTGATCGAAACTAAGCAAAAATAGATTCTATAATCATAATATTCCACATGGAACCGCTTTGTGTTTAAGAATCAGTTTTGTCCATAAATTATCATATGTACCTGAAAATAAGACCTTGAGTACTTAAAAGGGGATACTACAAGGTATGGCAACCTTGTAAGAAGTTCCATTTAAATATTCATTTCTCAATTGTCTCTTCTCCAATGTCACTTATTTTAGAGGATAACCTCGTTCTTTCTATCATCATTTCAGATGGTAACAAGATATGTATGGAAGATGCTACTGCAATCAAAAATGGTGAGTGAAACAGACCTGTATTTCAGACGTTCAATGATAGAGTAGATGGATACAAATGCAAATACAATCCTGCCAAGTTACAATGCATTTAATACAGTCACTCAAGGGCGATTCTTTTGAAGTATATGTTCTTATTGAATAGTGAATTTTTTATGTCACAAGGTAGATCATGAAAATCTCATGATATGTGAAGTGTGAATTTTTAATATCACACGCATGAAGATTTAAATTAATCATATAGCAGGAAGCTCAAACTCTTCAACCTTTACAAGGCAAAATCCAATGCGGTATTGACATGCTTTCAGATCAGATCAATATGGTATTGACATGCTTTCGATCAATAATAGTTAAAAGCAGGCACCCAGAATGAAATAAAAAATGCATCAATATGTAAACCGATTGAAAAATAAAGAAATGATAATCGAAATTAACATCCATAGCCCAGAACAAGTGACAATGGCACAAATCAACATTAAATATGAAATATAAGATGGAGTGAACACCAGTAATGTACTACAATGGGTTCCTTACCAAGTGATACCTAAATCTAGAGAAATGAAGACAAAAAACATCATAGCCCTTAAGCATTGTTCGTGCCCAAAAATAAACTAAAATAAGCTCTAATCAATTGAAATTGAAAAGGGAAAAACAGAGGCAAGCACCTCAAAATCCAAGCTTCGTGCGACGCCAATGGCGGCGCTTGGCATTGTACCTGGAAGAGGCAAAAGAGTAAGAAATAGAGAATCAGAAAAAGAAGAAGAAGAAGAAAAGAATGAGAGAACCTGATGGTGTTGTCAGTCCTCATGCGGATCCAGTAAGGGATGGGTCTGTTCTGCCTCATCTTCTTCGCTAACTTCTTCTTGATTCTGAAGGTCTTGTGGGAAGGCTGAAATAACAACAATAAACAACATATCAATTAATCAATCGATCATGGTGAACAAGAAAACAAACCCTAAATCAACTGAATCGGAGAGTGATAAGAATAGTATAAGTTGATACAGAGTAATGGGGAATACCATTTTCGATTCGTCTCTTTGGAGTTCGACTGCGACACAGAGCACAACGAGCCCTCCCCCAAAACAAACCCTATCTTTTATAATAAAACCCTAAAACATACATAAATATTAAATACAGAAATAAATAAATAACGCTGGCTCAGGCCAAAAATAAATAAATAACGCTGGCGGACTTTTTTTTTCTTTTTTTTTTCTTTTTGTGGAATTTGTAATGACTATTATGTTTAGTACTGAACACTTTATTTTAATAGCGTGTCGACGTATCAGATAAGTGTCCCTATTTGACATACATACAATTCCCACACGATATTACTTTATCATAACAAATAGAAAATATTTATATATAAATATATTTATGAATTTTTAATTGTTTATATATATAAATATATTACCGATAGATATTGTAATTTTTAAAATTTTCATCAAAATTTATGAATTTTTAATTGTTTATATATATAAATATATGTCGTACAATTTTAAGAATCTGGAGTGTCCATATCGTATCTCGTGTCCGTATCAGTATCCATATTTTATAGGTTAAAACAAAAACATATGATAAAATTGAGGCTAAAGTCTCAAATTGATCCCTAATATATATGAGTAGGTTTTAATTTTTTTTTATTTGTTTTAGATTCGTATTTCCATGATGTTTTAAAACAGATTTAAATAAGACTATAATCTTAGAAGCAAGGTGAATAAAACAAATTTTTACAATTTTTCAGGCCAAAAATTAAAAATAAAAAATAAAACAAATGTTCTTATTTATTTAAAGCTCATCCTTGTTTACAGTTTTTTTTTTTTGAACATATGGCCGCATATGCTGGGTTCAAAGACACTTGTAGGAAAGGCCAGAGAGTTAGAGTTAAAAGCGCCCAACAAGCAAAACCAGACGTCCACAGATTTCCTTCAGGGCCCAACTGTACCAAACAAAATTCTATTTTTTTTTGACTAAAGAGGAACAAAAGTTACTATGGGTCAAGTCATCATTACAATTGGGCTCGCAGTTCAAACTCCTTCTCTGGCCCAACATTATAGTGACTTCAAATTACCTCATCAAAAAAAGACTTCGAAATACAAGTCACGTACAGAATTAAACGTTGCAAACCGCGTTAATTCTATTCAAAATGAAACATAAGAGAATGTGCCATTCATTCAATATCCAGAACCTAACCCAACTGGCTTCATATTGAATTAATATGGCAAGAAACACTATTCCTTAATTAATTTCTTTTTCTCTATAAATCAAGTCACTTGCATAGTTGCATGTCTGGAGTCCTCTCCTCCTTTTATATATGTCCTGTCCTGGCTTTCCTTAATCATCGCAATCAGTCCAAGTTTTGAAAATATTTGCCCCTTATTTAAAGCAATTCACAGGCTGTCATATTCTGCACTTAATTAATAAACCCTTCTATTCCTAGAAAATTGTACTTAGGACAGTAATTGAATATTAGATTTAGACTATACTGCATCCATCCCATTGCCATTTCCTCTCCACAAGGTCTTGTTATTTCATGCCACGAAATTATTGCATACTTGGTTAATTAACGACCATGGAACCATCTGTTAATTAATTAACTTTTATTAATTCTGGTCGAAACCAAGAGTTTATATATATATAATTAATGGGGTATGCATGGTTGTGGGTGTAGTTAGCTTAATTACTTGCAAGTCTTGGCAGTTTGTAGTTCACACAGTACACAAAGCACGTGCTTCCCCTTGACTAACTGCAGAGGAGACAAACTCTCTCTTCTCCACCACATTCAATCTCTTGTACCTTCCTTTTAATTAATTACTATATGCCATAGTGGATAAATAGTTACAATTATCTACTCTTTTTCCCTCCTAAGAAAAAAAAAAAAGCAAACCAATACCATTTTTTTAAAAAATGGACAAATTCATGTCAAGGGGAGACAAAATTTAGGTATCCAATTACTAAACTGGTGAAGTAACATATAACCTAAGAAATAAGAGTGAAGTTCCTAACTCGTTATCTCAAATCTCATTCTTTTGCATGTACTTAGGCCTTTTTGGGATCCCATCCCATTCCATCTCATTTCATTTGATGAAATGAGATTAGATGATGAAGTAGTGAAATGAGATGAAATGATGAATTAACGTTTGAATGATTTAAGAAAAGACAATATTAAATAAAATGTGAAATTATATAAAAAGGTAGGTAATTAATGTTAAGTATTATCTCACCCATTCAACTACACAAATGTCCATTAGCTCAAACTCGATTTAGCGGGTGTAATTAATTTGAATATATAACAACTAGTCACTACTTAATTAAAATCTTCAACTATAAAATAGATAGATGAAAACATCTGTGTTAATAACAAAAAAGAAAAAAGAAAAGATAAACTATAATAAAGAAAGAGACGCAGCTAGTAAAATGGGATGGATGTGTGTTGGACGTGGAGTACGTACAGTACATGTAGCCTTGTGTTTTTTTTAATCACAAAATATTTCTATCCATACATTTTATAATTTTTTTTTTGGTGACATACATTTTATAATTTAGATGTAAAACTACTTCAACAAAATGTCCTTTGAACAAAATTTATGAACACAATTTTTTATTTCTAGAAATGCGATATTCAACTTTTCTACCAGCAACCATATATATATGCATGTTATTAAGAAGTTTTTTTTTGGAGAAAAATGTCAGTGTTATAAAGCACGTTAGAGGTGGAGGCAAAACAGGAACAAGCACATGGGATATGAAAGTTCAAAGTAGCGTAATATGAGTTCATGATGAGTTAGTGGGCAATATCAATGGTATAAATAAAAAAAATTGAAATAGGTGAAAATAATTAAATTAAAGAGGGATATATATGCTCAGTCAAAAAAAAAAGAGGGATATATATGCATGGTATATGGTATAGGATTTATAGATAGGCGAAATCCCATGGACTGCGGGGGAATTAAGGAATTGTGATTTGTAGTGAAGATGAAAATATCGCTGTCACATCATCATACTTGAATTACCCTAGCTATATATAGCTCCTAGCTTCATATTTATACTTGCCTAGCAATGAAGAAAACGCGTCGTCATATATGACTAACTTCCAAAATCTTGTTCATAAAAGTTCTCTTTGACCGTCAACAAGAATTAAAGACCTAATTATTATAAGGAACGAAAAAACTAGAGAGTTGATAATATATATAATTATATATAATACATATATCTGTGTATAAAAAATAATATAATACATATATCTAAGTATCTAACAATCTGTCAACCCTCATTTTCCAATCTCCAGCTGTTTCATTCATCATCCATGCATGAGTTTATAGGAAACTAGTAATATATATCACAAAGTTATAGAACTAAATATATATATATATAGTATTTGTCAACCCCGCGTCTCATGTTGTATAAGTTCTCCAAATTATTTTACATCAGAGACAATTTTGTTGTGGATATATCATATATCTGACTAAAAGCTTACGTAAATAGGTGAGGCCGTGAGATAATCAAAGAGCGTATTGAAGTTTGAATAGTTGTGTATCAATGAGCTAGAGAGAATTTAATGCCTTTTAATTTTATACAAAAATATTGTACGTATTAAGGAGAGTTTATAATTTTTTTACAAAAGAATGCATCATATGAGATGCATGCTAGTTTATACAATATTTTTTATAATTTTTTCAAATAATAACAGACCGTGATATACCCTTACTTTTCTATCTCTTTATATTTGTGAATATAAATATTGTACTTCACCTAGCATGCATCTCATGATGCATTCTTTTGTAACCAATGTCAGAAAGTGTGTGAGATGAGATAAAATTACTTTGGAGGGATAGAAAATAGAATAAGATTGGCAACTAATTATTAAATAATTAATTAATTATGTTTGCTTTAGGTACAAGTAAAGAATTTCAGGGGTTCTAGAAATCATATTATACATATAGAGTTTGAACAAGGAGATGAAAAGAAGGAAACGAGTGAGAGAAAAAGACAAGTGATGACACAGAGGAACGTTGAAATATGCATGCATGTGGGCGTTGCAGTTAGGACTCAACATACAGAAAAAGACACAAAGGTTTTCTCAATTTTTCTGATTTGGTCGAGAAATCTTCATGTTATAATATATATATATATAGCTATCCCCAAACCACGAATTGAAGCTGACCTTTCTTTATATATGTATATATATAGCTAAGTTCAATGGATTAATGCATGTGATGAGGCAGAGAGTATAGTGTGTGTGGTGTATGTGAGAGAATTCATGTACTCAAAGCCAAACAAACCATGGGTAGTTTAGGTTATTGCTCTCATCACCCATGTTATGTTTTGGAGTGATCTGGACCCACTTCACGCGTATGTATTGGTGGACCCTCTTTTAATATATAAATCTTTATTCATTACAGTTATAAATAGATATATTTATATAATTAGATGAGTGTGGTATGATCTAATGGTTTCTCACTTAATCATTTAACTAAGTGGTGAGGGATCCAATTTCATTTTTGTGTATAAAATGTATTTTGTGGTCAACCGTTTACTTTTAATGAAAGACTCACAACGAAAAAATTAATCACGATTTTCGACAATGAATACCTATAAAAAAAAAAAAGATATATCTATATGACTATATATATATTTCACTTTCTTGACCTTTCCGTCTGATGTTGCCTCTTGCATGCGTAAACCCGGCCTCCCTCCCCAAAAGAAACAAGAAATAATTTTACTTTGATTGAAGATAAAATTAATAATTAATAAGATCAAGATGTAGAGATAGAGACATAGATAGATCGATAGATTTAAGATAGGGATATATGTAAAGTCCCAAAGATCTCTTGATTGATTATTAGTTATTACAAATACACATGCTACTTGTCTCCCTTCTTCTATTCTTTTTTCCTTTCAAATTTTCACCTATACATTTCACACGATTTTCTTTTTCTGTCAACAACAAAAGGGATTCAGTTTTACCCTTCACATATTCACTCTTTCTTTAGATAAACTCGTTAAGAAAAAAAAAAAAGTTAAGGACCAAATTAGACATTCATTTTCTCTTTTCCCATCATCATACATAACGCATAGCCTTCCGTTAAAAGTGATAGGTGTTTGTTGACCATCCGATTATGTTGGTGACAATTGGCATTCAAGAAGCAGTACCCTTCGTTATTTTCTTCTTGAAAATAATATATATATCCTCTGAAGTATTTAGGAGTGATTATAATGCTATCTAAAAAAGCTTAACTCACTCAACAAAAAAAAAAACTCTCAAAGGAAATTGGTTATTAGTTATAGAGTTAAAAAACTTTTTAATCAAGCAATCTTAGACACGCCCCCTCACGCCCAACCATAGGAGCGTGAAAGCCAACGAGTTATTCTTAGAGTAGCACACAGTAAGGTTTATCCATCTCAGATGCTTAAATCTGGGCTCTAATACTATGTAGAAGGTCTAACTCTCCCCAAAAGAGTTCTCCAAGGGGGAGGATTGCCTCATTATATATATAGAGTTAGAAAATCTTTTAACCAAGTAATGTAGGACTTCAACATGCTCATTCGGTGTATTTTAAAATTATGTCCCAGGAATAAATAAGAAGAAATCTTATTCATAATTTATCGTACTTGTAGCGGTAATAGTAAGCATTATATAAATATATATTTTTTTATTTTGAAAAAATATAAAATTGTAAGGATTACATATTAAATATTTTATATATATTGAAGTAATTTAATTCTATATTCATTTTTATAATTTATCTTTTTACTTTTTATATAAAAAAGATTAATGAAGATATATTTTATTTTTATAAAAATATTATCATGTAGTATGAATTTGTCTACGCTTAATTACCTAAAAACAATTATTTTAAAATGTACCAGAGTATGAATTTGATTATAGGTAAAGTAATTGACTATTCATAAACTCTGATTATAGAGATTAATATATTTGAATTTAAGAACATATATAGATCGTCATATCATATTTATATCTACTTATGATCATTTATAAGTACATCTTTCCACAGTATCTATCCGATTTTGTTTTTTTTCTGAATTTCATAAAAACTTTATTCAATTAAATCTAATGAAAGCTATGATCGGTTTTATTAAAAATGAGAAGGTATTTTGTTTTGGCACATGCCACATGGGACAGATCACAGACGAGAATTGTTTAACAGATAACAGAGCTCTTTCCTGTAACTCCTGAAACAGGGCATGCCGCTTAATTTTCAGCATTAACAAGGAAAGAAGAAACAAAACAAGTTTTAATTTGTTTAATGTTTATATCACTATTAGCCCATAATTTAAGTTGGTCAAAGGGTTATTTTGGTCCTAAATGTATGCCCTAATGTTCATTTTTATCCATTATGTTTTAAAATGTTTAAATTGGTCTTAAATGTTGACAAAATGTTTCATTTTGATCCTAAATATTGGTAAAATGTTTCATTTTGGTCTCATATTATTGAATTTGGTCATATTTCTCTCGTTTCTCATTTCAAGTTCAAAGGACATGTTAAGAGAAACTCGTAGCTCTGAATCCGTCGCATTCGAATTTGAAACGAGAGAGATATGATCAACTTTATTTGTTTGACCATGAAACGAGCAGTCTACTTTTAGGATCGATTTGACCTTATTTGTTGACAGCCCCAATTAGATATAGAAAATACTCTTTGAGAATAATATATAGTTCTAAAGTCATCACATGTGAACTTGAAACGAGCCATGCATATTCAATAATTTGGACCAAAATGAGATATTTTGCCAACATTTAGGACCAATTTGAACATTTTAAAATATAATGGACAAAAATGAACATTATGGCATACATTTAGGACCAAAATGAACCTTTAACCATTTAAGTTTATGTATCTTCTTCAATACTTTTTACTATTTATCATATTTCCTAACTTATTTTAGATATAAAAAGAACTGAAGTTTATTATACATATATGAGATTTTTGTGTTGGTTTGACTGTCCTGTACTGCATAATGTGCAGAATGGAGAATGAATTGAAGTGTGGGCACGTGGGCAAATAGTAGATACAAGAACATGGACCATTAGGCCTTACCAATCAAAAACCTGAAATACTGTTCATCACCATGCATATGCTTTTGTTTCCTATCAAGTATCCTAAGCACTAACTAACCTCTGCTTAATATATGTAAATCTAACAAAATAATCAATTATTTACCTTGTTTAATAAATTAAAAAAAAAACAATACAATTTTTTTTTGAGCTTGTCTCATCTATTGTTTGGGAAAAATAAAGAAATGAGAAAAATTAAAAGGGGTGGTTGCTTGCTGCTGATTCATGAGCTAATTATGATGATGGTTCAGGAATCTTTGATCTTTAAATGATGAGGTCTCAACATGGGATTTGACCCAATCATAAAATATACTTTGACTCTTAAATTAGCATATCTACATATTGATGCAGAGAGAAATTAAATTGTAATAATGGTAAATCATATTGTCAAGTTGCAGAACTTGATACCTATCTGATTCTCTAAGCCGTCCAAACCAAGGTCTAAACTGTGATATCATATAACCTGACAAGAAAAAAAAAATGCAAATGGTAGCAGCAGTTTGCGAATTGAAGTATAATTTATATGGTTTTTTTATGTGGAAACTAAGGCAAATGGTAGTTTTATATATTTGAGAAGGATATGTTCAAAGATGCAGTAGCAGCAGTTCAAACTTGAAAACTACAAAACCAATCGTTATCTATATAGAGAATTGCCCCTATATCCTCCTCATATATCATAGTCACATGAGAAGAATCTACTAGAGTGTGACCTTTAGAGTTTAGATAACAAGCGGATGTATCTTGATCAATTCTTGATCAGGGATCACTGATCAGAGATCAGAGACATGTGAATTGTCACTTGAAGATTTTGGAAAAAAAAAAAAAAACCATTCAATATATAATCATCAGTTTCAAATTACAATAAAGCCATTAATTAGAGGGAGCAATTGTAGCCAAGTTGAAAGAAAGAAAAAGACAGCTGAAAAATCTAAATCTAAAAAGTGGGTCCCTCAGGCCTGTGCATAATTGGATGCTAGATTGTCTTTTGAGTAATTTTTTTTGTCTTTAAATTTATTTTAAAATTACAATTTAGTTCTTGCATAAATTAAAAAAAATATTTTTTAATTGTTATTATTTTTTAATAAACACTAATTATTTAATCCCTGAAATACTATCTATTGACACTACATAGTTAATATTTGTTAAAAAAAAATCAGTGATGAAAAAGTGTATCTCTAATATCTAAGGACTATATCAAAATTTTGAAACATTTAAAAATTAAAGTATAATTTTTCCCTTTTTGAAAAAGGGAAAGTATGTGTGTTATAATTTGTATGTGTGTGTAAGTGAACAAACTCAACTACAAAAGCCAACCTCTCCTTCATCTTGTGTTGGTACCACCATTTTCTTCCACTTCTTCACATTTCACAAACACAAAACACTTTCTGAAACCTCAAAAAAAACAACACTTTTTTCTTTCTTGATCCCAAACATGGCCAGACCACAACAGAGATATCGAGGAGTCCGACAGAGGCATTGGGGCTCATGGGTTTCCGAGATTCGCCACCCTCTCTTGTAAGTTGTGACAACCTCACCTTAACATAACAAAATACTCAAATGAAACATAACGAAAATTTCGAGGTTAATTAACTAATGATGTTGTTTTGTGTTTGTAGGAAGACAAGGATATGGCTTGGTACATTTGAAACTGCAGAAGATGCAGCCAGAGCTTATGATGAAGCAGCCAGGCTTATGTGTGGTCCAAGAGCAAGAACAAATTTCCCTTACAACCCTAATAATAATGCCTCTTCACATTCTTCTTCATCAAAGCTTCTTTCTGCAACTTTGACTGCTAAACTCCATAGATGCTACATGGCTTCTCTACAAATGACAAGGCCTTCCTACCCAGAGCCTCAAAATCAGAACTTTCTTGTGCCCTCAAGCTCAAGCACCACCATGTCCTCTGTTTTGGGACATAAGAGAGAAAAAGAAGAACAAGAACAAGAAGATGAGAAGAATAAGAAGAAGGTGAAAGTGGAATGTAGGAGTGAGGAAATGGAGTTTAATATTCTTGAAGAGGATCACATTGAGCAGATGATAGAGGAGCTTCTTTATTATGGTTCTATTGAGCTCTGCTCAGTTCAACACATTGATAATAATTGATTCATTCGCCACAATTCTCAAGCTTCACATTTCTTCGATCTTCTTGGCAATGCCATTTATATTCTTCTTCTGATTTAACCCATTTTTCTCAGGCTAAAATGCATAAAAACTCAAACTTTAGTTATTGTGTAAAAAAAATACTTTGAATTTTGAAAAGTGACGAAAGATATATTGAACATGTTTTTGTACAAATGATTATCATTAACAAAAAAATAAAAATATATATGTTTTTAAATAAAAATCTTAACAAAATGAGTGATTTGTACAAAATCAAAAATTAAATAGTACTTTGTCATTTTTCAAAATTTATGAAAATTTTTTGCACAATAACAAAAATTCAGAGAAATTTAATGCATTTTAGCCTCAACCTTCATTTCCATCCTCTTCAGCTGTTTTACTAGATAAAGCTATATGTACAGTCAGCCAGAGCCAGCCACATTGTGATCCAGAATGAATCTGCTAGCTACAAGGAAAGAGAGATGAAGTTCTTCAAGTTCATAACATAACCAAATGCACTACAAGTTATTTTCTTTTCTTTATTTTATGGTTCTCCAACTTCATCAGATTCTGTGATCTGTTGAGTTTGTTGTCTCTATCTATCTATGGCATTTGTTGTGTCTGTCTGAGATCATAGCCCTGAAATTAGTGCTTGTAGACTTGTAGTTGAAGCTTAATGCAGAAGAAGTAGTACTTTGAGTCTCGTCTGAAATGTAAGGGAAAATTTGTCAAAGGGCACAGCTTTTTATAAACTGGCCGTATCCCTTTATTTCAAAGATTGTAGGACTTTATGCATCCATATCTTTCTCTGCATTCTAACCCAAAAAATTGAGTTTTTCCTCCATTCCCATTTTAATACAAATGGGAAGATTCCCACTTTATTCTGCAATGTTGTAATATAAAATAGGTATAACTTGACTCAATTTAGTAATGGTTTAAAACGATTTAACTCAATTGTGTCACAATTCACCTCTATAATATTAGGGCTTTAAACTAAATAACAAATCATGTGCTTTTAGGCTTTACCTGTTTACCATGTCTGTAATCTATATCCCCTGTCTTTTTCAAGTCTCTGTAACTTGGTTAAACAAATAGTATTAACCTTAATTATTACCAAAGTAAACTGCCAAAAAGTACAAGGCAACAATGAAATCATATCTAAGATAGTTGTAAATAGTTGGGATGGAATCAACAAAGTTTAACAAAGTTGTTAGATAATTGGATTTTTTAAACATGATGATATATCAGACTATGTATATAAAAAATATTTTGTCAGTAGAGAGAAAGCTAGTTTCAATAATCTCTACTCCTTAAAATTTGTGAAAAATATTTTGATTGATAGGTATCATTTGGTTGTTCTAAAAACAATTGTGAAGGAAGTGGAAAGCAAAATATTTTAGTATTTGCTAAGATATCAACAGGGAACATTAGAATTGATAGAAACTTGAATTCTTTAAACATGATATTTTAATTTAAACTAAATCCTATATATATATATATATAAGGTAAATTACACTTTGGTATCCTGTTCTATGAACCGGTTTCACTTTGGTACCTTATTCTTTCAAAAGTAACATTTTAGTATACTGTCTTTTGCACTGTTAACACTTTGTTCAAATTTATTTTTCTGTTAAGTTTTGACGGTGAAGTCGCACGTGACCATCACATGCATAGTAAAAATACTTAAATATTAATTTTCTTCTCATTTTTCATGATTCATACGTTAAAACACTAAAAAAATCCTCTCAATTCGAATCTCATCCGTGAGAGGATTTTTTTTTATAGTTTTACCATCTGAATCGTGAAAAATGAGAGAAAAATGGACATTGGAGTGTTTTTATTGTTCACGTGATGGTCACGTACATGTAACTTTGCTGCCAAAACTTAACAGAAAAATAAATTTACCAAAGTGTTAATGGTACAAATAACAAGGTACCAAAGTGAAATCGGTTCATAGAACAAGGTACCAAAGTGTAATTTACCTTAAAAAAAATTAGTTTAAATTATTTGGATAGGGACAAAATTCACTTCCATATACTTCAAAGTGTAATAGATTCTTCAATTAACTTTTGAAGGGAATGATCTGTTGCTGGAAATATGTTTATCTTTTTTTTTTTTTTTGTATAGGATGGTAGTTTGAAAAATTAAAAAGGAAGAGCTTTTTAAATTAGATAGCTTTTGGTTTAGGGATTGATAAAGAGAATGGGACACTAAATGAGATAAAGTGGGTGTTGTAATCATTTATGTTTTATACTTAAGGGTCCCATTTAGCTTCAAATCCCACCCTCTCCTCTATTCTTTTTCCTCCCCTCGTTACTCTATCAAACTCAATTATATTTTTCCTGAATTTCATATACATATATATAGCTTCTTAAACAAAAAACTTCCCTAAATACTAAATTCATTACTTACAACATGTGTAAAGAAATCAATAAAGGGAGATCGTGCTTACGTCGAGAAAAAAGAGGAGAAAGAAAAGTTCTTATGTTTTCAGTTACAGAAATTCTAAATCCTAAGCAGAATCTTTGAAACTGTTCAAAAACAACCATGAAAATGATGGTGTAATTAAAGTCACATAATCAATTTGGTTATCCAGAAAGCTAGAGATCATTATCATCTTTCATCAGTGTGTGCAAAACATATGTTTGATGAGAGATCATAAATATATGTTTTTCATGAAACTATTTATGTCATTTTCTTGTTCTTGCTAGTTTAATTAATTAGTTTCATCTTTGCCATTTGAGTGTATTACAATTGTGTTCTTCAAACTTCCATTAAAGGCATAATTTTTTTTCCCTTTCAATTTGACTGGCTGTCTGTGCTTTTGGCTGAGTGATATGTTAGTTAGACTTCATTTCCTAATCATCTTTAGTAGTTTCTTGTCATCTTCATTAGCTCCAAATCGATCTTAGTCAGTTTTACAATAATTATATGTATGGGTTTCTTGATTAGTCCTGTCCTGGCTGCAAATTTCCACTGTAATAATTATAGCTTTTAATCCAACAAAGAAAAAATATTGCTCACACAAATTCCGTGTGATTAAGTGGATGGAACAACAAACTCCAGGAATATTGTAAGCTAATTATGAGTATAGTAATTTCTATCTATCTCAAATTGACCATCTACAGGGAAATTCTTTTTTTTATACATTACATATGTTAATGATCATAGATAAAGATTATATATAGTAAGCAATCAATTTCCCAACTGAGATTTCAGAACATTCCCTCGCAGTGACGGAGATAGGGGCTGGTGGGGGCCACGGCCCCCCAAATTTCAGTAGTTACTATAAATTAGTCCTAATATAATTTAATTGTATGCATTATAATTCCAACGGCCCCCCTTTAGTGTTAAAAAAAATTTCTGGCCCCCCTTGTTAACATTTCTGGCTCCGTCACTGTTCCCTCGTACTTCTTTCCGTCTAGATTGCAAGATACAAGTAATATAGAATAGTTTTAGATCATAAAGAGAGAAATGATTTTTTTTTTACCAAAATAACCTGAATGAAAAATGTTATTTCTTTGGAAATCTCCCCAAAAATATTATTCTATGCATAGTCTTGAGTCTTGACCAAAAGAAAATCCTTTTTTTAATAAGAAAAAAGAATTTTCCATATTTTTTGCACCAAACATACATGTGATCTGTGTAAATGTCACTCGGCTGAGGTTCTTCGTATCAGACATTTGTTCATCATCTAGTAAATAGCATTACGAGAAAAAAGAACAATCTTTTTTTAAAAAAATAAATATATCTGCATTATGCATTGAATAATCTTTTTGAAGGGATTTTTAAGAGAATAACTTTTTATATTTAAATTGTTCTTGTTAAAAAGATTGAGGGAAATTTACAAGTAAAAAAATTATCAACAAAGTGAATGTAGCAATGCATATCTCTCTCTCCCTATATATATATGAATAGTAGCTTGTGATTACATATATATTTAATAATTGGTTTTTAGTTTTGATGAGTGAATAATAAGTTGGGGTTTGTGTGTTTTGGTGTGCTATCTCTATCAGTGAAACTTCATGATTGTGGTGGTGTATGTAGGAATTCATTTTGTTCCCCGGCCACAACCATCAAATATTAATAAAGTAGTTTGCTCTCATCATTTTGTTTTACTTTTAAAACCCACAAAAGTTGGTGTTGAATCATGGCATCTTAGTGAGTTTTTCATTATCAACACACTCTGAAATCTGAATTATGTTGAATCTTGGGAGCTAGCTAGCTGGATATATATGGAAACTCCAACACTTCAATTCATTGCTGACCTTGGTCAAATTTACTCTTCATTTCCTTAATTACTCACACTCGGAAAAAAATAAATAAAGAAACAAAGGGTAAAAGTAAAACGCTTTATTCATATATGGGTGCATCCATCTTCATTACTATTAATTACCATGTGATTATTAGCTAGCTGAGTTAATAATCAATAGTGATTACCAAATGATTTGATGGTTTGATAAGATGTGTTCTATGTTGGACCCGTTTTGGGATTTTGACTTCTCATCATTATCTCTATATTTTTGTATCTACTCATCAGATATTTAAGAATTGAAATGCATTTTATAGATATGAACAGTATGTTGTTGTTGATAATGGACATATATTAAGGGCGTGAAAATAATTAATAAATAGTTGAATCCTTTAAATATATATAGATTGTGTGCATACTGCATAGAGAAAATTTTATATAAAAAATCAAATCTATTTTAATGATCACTACGTTTTGAAAGAAATATTTTCTAGTTATCAGTAAGAAAATATCTCTTTTTTTTTCAAATTGAATATTGCAGTAGAAGGGTGAGATTTTTTGTCAGAATTGAACAAAGCAGTCAAAACCAATGATGGTGCATGGAATCTCTAGTTGAAATGCTGGGAAACAGAGACAATCATAAATCGCCTTAAGCCCTTTCTTTTTTAAAAATAATAATAATAATAATAACAATAATTTCTTTGTGAGTTAACATCCCACCAAACTGACAAGCTTATTTTGATTTTACAAGAGGGTGCATCGTTCGTGATTTATGGATGCCTTGGATCAGGTGAATAATTAGAGTCATGCATGCATAAATCAAAAAATGAATAGTTTTGTTGAAAATGAAAGCAAAATAAAATATAAAAGGAAAACATAAAAGCTGGTGGCCCTACTCTACTCAGCTGAAAAACCAAAATACTTTGAAGGATATCTATTTTTTCTTTTTTTGCACATAAAAAAAATTAGGCTTATGTTCAAAAGTACATGCATGGCATGTCTATGTCTCTGTTTTCCACTATTAAAGGAGTGCATAACTGCATATGCACACTTTTCTGACCTTGTATATATATATATACACGAGTATGAGACTCGTGCATTTGTACGGGTCTTTTTTCTGTCAATTTATGTAATTGGGAATCCACTTAATATAACTTGTAAATCAACAGATAAAGTAATAATAGCCTGCCAATTTTTACAATATCTACAATTTCACAATATTGACAATTTTGAATTATAGGGTATACAATATAACTTCACAATCATCACTTAAAAGAGCAGCATCTCCATAGAATTTCCAAATTTTTGGAGTTATAAACTAATCAAACAGATTGTCAGCCATCATCAAATTGACGTTCTTAGCAGGAATTCCACCATTCTCAAAGCTGCAATAGAAAAAAAAAATATTCAAAGGGTTACTTTATCAGTATTAGATAGCCAAATAGAAAAGCAAGTCTTAACTGGGAATTCCACCACTCTCCTTTTCGGTTCTTGCATTGCATGATCCCTTTGTTAGCTCAGTCTCAATGTGCTATAGCTCCCCTCTTTGTCTGGCAACATCATGAATTTGTTCCTGCAATGTCTAATGTCCCATTCACTGTTGGTGAACAGAAATCAACATGAAGCGTCTCTCTTCTTTGCTGCACCTTGAAAAAGAAAAACCACCTTCAGCTGGCTAATTCCTCAAAGATAAAAAGAAACTTTGATTATCATCAAGTCAAATTTTTTTAGGGAACTTTCTACCTTTCTTCTCATGTCCTGCATAATTTTATGCATGAAACCATTAGTTCTTTATATAGTACATATATTTCCATAAAACATTTCACCCATATGCCAATGAATGCCATACTTGTGCACATACTGTGAAGTGAAATATGAAATATTTATTAAAGGACTGCATAACTGCATATGCACACTTTTCTGACCTTATATATATATATATATATATATATATATTGTAGCAATTGACTTTAGGATCATGTATTATGAAATATTTATCAAACTTCATTCTTACCTTAAAATTTAATTTATACTCTTTACTTTTAAAAAATAATACAAATACGTCTAAATTTGTGAAAAAGAGTATTAGACTTATGTATAAGAATGAGGAGGATACTATTTGATTAAGATGCACCTTAAACAATTTAGTAGAGCATCATCTCATATTATTGATTATATATTATATACTCTTTAGCTTTTTTATTTATTCAATATTCTTCCTTAAATTTAACTGGTTTAGCCTAGTTGTGACTTGTCTCATAATCTTGAACTTATGTTCTTTTTTTAGTGTCAAAGATCTCAGGTATATTTTTCTTTTTATCTAGACTTATACTCTTTTTCTTTTAATCTCAAAGACGCCATAGTTTTTCTTAACTTGGATTTTTGTTTGAGTTTTGATGCCATTGACTCTAATACAATATTAGGAAAGTGAAAGAATATAAAGGAAAAGAGAGAATTTGATATTGATTGAATATTGTTTAGTATATATATATAATTACAAGTGAGATGCCATATACCCTATATAGCATGAGCAATGACAGGAGATGTTTGAAACCTCTTCCCCTTATTTATAAACTTGAAGATTGGAGGGGAAAATAATAAGGGATTAAAGGTTAATCTCTTCTCCTCCTCCTTCCTTCACAAATTATAGATACTGTTTAGTATTTTGAAGGAAGAGTTACTTCTCGGAGGAGAATATATATATATATATATATTATATTATATATATCTCACATGTATGATGAGTTTCTATTTTCTACAATCTTGGCTAATAGCGCAGGTCACCTTTTGTAGCATATTTGGGTTAATAGATTCTTCTACTTTTTTACGTTGGGTCGTTTTTTTTTGGTCTAACGTTGGGTCTGTTTGCTTCAATTTTCAAGTGAAACGAAAAATTAGAAGTAGCTAGTTTTGGCCTTTGGGATCCTCTCCAGTCTCCATGCATGCAGTGAACATTGGGCTTAATTAACTTATGGATATTTATATATATATTTGGGCCCATTGACAGTTTTGAATGTCTTTATCCAAATCAAGCCCATTGGATAAGCCACTGTATCTCATTATAACCATTGGGGTAATGTCGATTTCAGGTGGAATCAAATAGACAAATAGTATCACCAAAAAAAAACACACAAACAAATAATGCTATTGGCCTATTGCTATAAGTACGTAGTGGGAAATTTTTTCATAAGGGTGCGAGTCTGCGTTTCAATGTACTCCTAAAAAAAATAATATAATGTTATAATTAATTAATTCTTAAATATTTAATTTAAATGGACAATATAATTCAAAAAGCTCTCTTCTTTGATTTTTTTTTATTCTATCTGTACGTTACACAAATTGCCCTTTGAAATATTTCCATCTTATGTGTCCTGGTTGATTAAGAGCAAGAATTATATTGTCATACATAATTTCACCAACATAATAAATAGTGCCATATATATATACACACACACACGCACACTTCTTTAAATCTAGAGAACAAGTAGCTATAGAGAGAAAATCATATAATTCATGTTGATCGTACTTTTTTTTTCCAATTACTTCCCATAATTTTGTGATTGGTATTCCATAACATTGGTTAATTACCTTTATTGGGAATATCGTATAGACCCCGTTAGAAGGTACTCGTAATTCAAAGAAAAGACTCATCAACATATGGTTCTTTTATGGGTCAATCATCACCCAATGCATGCGTTTACTTTGACCAATGCTAACTGGTCTTTCCAATTGATTCCTTATTCCCAAAATATGGCAAATATATATGTACAGAGCTAATATGTAATCTGAATTATCAACTTGGAGAGTGGGTTAACTTTTCAAATTTGAAGGCCATATTATATAATTTTAAAAAAAGAAGAAAGATAGAAAGACGAAGATAGAAAAAGGCATTCATATGTATTTATTTATTTATTTATTTATTTTTTGGTATTAAGCATTCATATGTATTATGTAGTGGTTCCGGTTGAATAAAGCCGTGAATTGTTTAGTTATAAAGATTAATTCAGATTTGAGAGTTAAATAGTTGTTTGCCGTAAACGACAAAAAGGATGCCTTTGGGCTTCGAAGACGATGACATTAAGGATTAAATAGTACTCGTAGTTTGGTGCATTAGTTGATTAGGTATAATTAATTACAACGATTAATTACTCAGCTCCATGGGTTATGTTGAATAATTTTATTTTTGCTGTTTATCCGGTTTTGTGACTTTGACTAATGATGGTGAGAAAATCTCTCAATAAACATAAATGCATTCATATTCTTTTAAACTTAAGATTTTAATTTGTTTATTGAATAATTAAGTTACACCATACGTACAGTACTACCTGCTTCAGTTTACTAATGGTTGAAAGGTCTCTATATATGCAGGTGATAATTAATGAAACTGTATTGTTTAATTTGATGAAAGTAGCTATAGCTCACTTAATGAACCGAGAAAGAAAATAAAGTAATAGTCTTCGTTACGCTAATTAACCGGAAAAATATATAATGCATGACGAATGTATAATCCTATAATATATGGGTTTTAATTTGATATCTGAAGAAGTCAGTAGTAAGAACGTTGAAGTTAATTTAAGGAAGTCTTAGTCGTCCCTGCATGCAATGCAACGCACATGGTGGACCTTGTCCATGCTTTTTTTTTCTCTGCCATGGACACAACACAATCCAGGGATATATATATATATATATATATATATTTAAATTTATAAACAAAAGTTATAAATAATTTAATTTTAATTAATTTTTGACGATGATGATAATAAAAAAAAATTATGAATGAGATTTTATGATGATTGATTAGTGAATAAGTGAATTAACAAATAATTTTTGAAAAAGAAGTTAATGTTTTTATATTTACTTTAGCAATGGAAGATACGGAGAAAATGTGAGAGAGTAATGAAATAAGTTGATTTTAAAACAATTTAAAATTTAAATTTAAAATCATGATCCCTAATTTTGTAAAATTTTTACTTGAGAAGTTATTTTATTGTATTATATATTTATTTATATAACTTATTTATTTATCCAATATATATGCATGGATGCTAGCTGCATGCCCATGCATTATGATGAGGATTCAGGGATGCTACCTAGTAGACAAAGACACATGGTCGTATACTTTGTTTAATTAGTCAAACTCGTTATTATTATATATACTTTTGCCTTTTGTCACATTACTTTGCTTTAGAAATATGTTTAATTCTAAAAAAAACTATATATATAAGGTTATTAGTTGGACCGAACTTAGTTCACCACTTTTGTCGAACCAGCAGGTTGGCCATTCTCAACCTCTTTAGCTAATTAGGTGATCGAGTTCCACCCATTTAATTAAACTCTTCAACGTCCACAATAGACATATTTTGATAATTATATTTAATAATTAAAACTAAATTACATAAATGAATCAATACGCAATATCAAAATAGTATTTTATTCTAGAAAGTGATCATTAATTATAGGGTAAATTACACTTTGGTACCCGTGGTTTGACCCTATTTCACTTTGGTACCCTGTGGTTTGAAACTTGACACTTTGGTACCCTGTGGTATTCTCCATTAACACTTTGGTACCCTTTGGAGTTATTTTGTAATTTTAACCATGATAAATTTTGCAAAAATTACATATTGACCCCAAAAAGTTTTTAAAAAATTACAGATAGGTCCCTAAATACATATTATCTAGGGACTAAAATGAAAACTTTAAAAAAAATTTAGGGGTCAATATGTAATTTTTGCAAAATTTATTATGGTTAAAATTACAAAATAGCTCCAAAGGGTACCAAAGTATTAAAGGAGAATACCACAGGGTACCAAAGTGTCAAGTTTCAAACCACAGGGTACCAAAGTGAAATAGGGTCAAACCACAAGGTACCAAAGTGTAATTTACCCTTAATTATAACTATATATACCTTTGTAGACTTAAGAAGTTATATTATGGTCTAGATCTTACAATTGTTTATGGTAGAAAAATAGTTAGAAATTGGAAAAGCATCTATACCTTTAATGTTGTGCACATGCATGAAAATACATTAACAATCAAGATGAAATAGATCCAATTTAATTATATATATATATATATAAATATATATTTGGCTCATTTTAAAGTTTTACTCCAATTAATAACCTACCTGGCACAATTGACTATGATGAAAATTAAAGTTTCTCAACACAAATAATTAATTAGCAATATTAACCGCTTACCATTTAGCTTAAATGACTAATCTCTCGTTGGTTGTTAATTATATATTTTAGGGTAAATTTCACTTTTATACCCTATCTTATTGACATGTACCACTTTAGTACTCTGTCATTGCAAAAGTATCATTTTATACTCTGTCCTTTAAATCGTTACCCACTTTGGTGCCAATTTAAAATTTCCGCTAGTTTTTAACAGTGCTAGGCACATGAGATGTACGAGCTACCAAAAATACCAAATCCCCAATTTTTCAACACCATTGGCGATTCACATTCGTGATTCATCTCCGGTCGCGATTTACACACCAAAATATTAATCATCTCATTGAACACATTCATGAAATCGAATCCATTCTTGATTCAAAATCGAACACATTCATCTCTAGTCGCGATTTACACACGAAATCCCCAATTTTTCATCACCATTCGCGATTCATCTCCACGCTCAAACACGAAACAACGAGGTACCAACGCACGCACGAGTGATGACACTCCAATAATTCGCTCATCATCTTCGCGATTTCAGATTTGCCATTCTCATTTTATCCTCCATCTTCAAAATCAAACCCATTCATGAAACTCAATCATCAAATCGAATCCCATTTTAGTTTTGAAACCCTAAATTCCTCTCTGCTTGCCGACGATCTAGTGAAGAAGACAAACCGGAGACGAAGACACACCATTGTTCAAGACGAACCAGTGCTGCAATTTTATTTCTAAACTAGAAATTTCAATCAGCCCCTATATGGAAGATGGATGATGACTATATATATGAAAAATGTTGAGTGTGCGGGTCTTACCTCCTGGTTTGTAAGTCAAATTGATGGTATATGGGAGAGGATGAAGATTGAATGGGTTTCCAAAGGAGAGGATGAAGATTGAATGGGTTTCAAGAAGAGAGGATGAAGAATGGAACGCGAATTGACTTCGAATGGCATGAGAATTGCGAATTGGGTGATGAAAAAATTGGGAATTTAATGTTTTTAGTAGCTCATGCCTTTCACGTGCTTAGTACCTTTAAAAACTAAAAAAAAAAAAATTAAATTGGATACCAAAGTGAAATTTACTCTATATTTTACACGCTACATATAGAGTAATATAAATGACAATTAATATATATATATATATATAATACATAATAATTTATTATGAAAGTCCAATTTGTTTAATTTGAAGAGTTGGAACTGATG
Organism: Chamaecrista fasciculata; assembly: GCA_003254925.1. Taxonomy (NCBI): domain Eukaryota; kingdom Viridiplantae; phylum Streptophyta; class Magnoliopsida; order Fabales; family Fabaceae; genus Chamaecrista; species Chamaecrista fasciculata. The sequence goes on from QANZ01042174.1 coordinate 247,712, forward strand.
AGAAGCAAATTGCACGATTAGATTGAAGAAGTTGGTGTTGAACTTTTACAAGTGGTGCTCTGATCAGAAGGCACCCCAATTTGTTTATTGATTTATTATATTTGGTAAAAACAATCTATGTACATGTATCAATCAATAAATTTATCTGAAACTTATTTTTCAGTCCAAAAATATTGGCGATTCATTTTTTTTATTATACATGTACATGAATATTTTTTTGTTTATTTTCTCACTTCAACTCATAAATGAAAAGTGAAAGGGAAAATTAAAAGACTAATCTCTAATATTCTATTATATCTTTTTCACAAATTAAAGATACTCTTGAGTCTTGAATAAGACGTTTTACAAGAGGTAAGGGAAAGAAATATATATAGATAATTAAGGCCAATATCTCAAATTGGTCCCTTATGGATGGGTGAATTTCAAATTGATCCTTTATGTTTCAATTATTTCAGATTAATTTGATATGTTTTAATAATTTCTCAAATTAGTCCAAAAAATATCGAATGCGGTAGTATATTTCTCGTTTCAAATTTGAATGCAACCAATTTAGAACTATTTTTCTTACAAGTACTTTGGGACTGTCAACAAATACAAATTCAAATTGAGTCTCAAAAGTGAATAACTCGTTTCACAGTCGAACAAGCGAAGTTGGTCACATCTCTCTCGTTTCAAGTCTGATTGCAACGAGTTCAAAATTATGTGCTAATACTTGAAGAATTTCTCTGTCTAGTTAAGGTCATTAGTAAATGAGGTAAAATCGCATCTCAAAAGTAAGTTTGAGACTAATTTGAGAAATTATAAAAGTATATAGGCCTAATCTGAGATAAATGAAATATAAGGGACCAAATTTAAATTTTAAGCCAATATATAGATGACCAATTTAAGGTTTTCGCCGAGAATTAAGGGTCTGATTGGTTGCCCTGTTTCCTGTTTCCATTTTCACTGAAAACAGGAAATATGACTGAAAACGTGTTTTGTACAGTTTTTTTGAAAATGTTTTCTGGAAACATTTTCTGAAACAGGCTGAAAACAGGAAACGTCAAAAAGACGTTTCCAGTATTTCCAAAAACAAACTTATGATATTTTGCAACATTACACAAAAGTAAACTATTTAATCATGTTAATATCATCATTTAACTATAATCAAACTTAAAAACATATAAAAATTAGTGTTATTCAAGTTAACATAATTTAAATATGAATGAAAACGATTTTTTAACTTTATAAAACAAACATATTTCTTAAATATTGAAAATTTTGAAATGAAAATAGAATTCCAGAAATGGAAACAGAAAATGAAAACAGGAAACATTTTCTTAAACCAATCAGGCCCTAACATTTCTTTCCCCTCTCATCCGTTTTCCTTCAGTCTTTTCTTTTCCTTCATTATCGTAATTCCAAAATACGCTTTAAATGCATGCTATTTTTTTTTTTTAAAAAAAAAACATCAACTTCAAAAAATTGAAGCTGGAAAAATGATAGTAGATGACAAAGGTATTGGGCAGGTGGGAGACGTACATATCGAAATTGGGAAGCAACGCCGACAATGAAAATGTGAGGAGTGAGGTTTGCCTCTCATTGATGGAAACCACAACCTGTTAATTATTAGGTTACAGGTCCCATTAATTACCCATTTTTAATTGAATTCCTGGGTTTATAATTATATTTATAACTGGAAGAAATGAAAACCATAGGATCGGATTATATTTGAGGATGGAGGGTGTATTTATATTAATTTGTTTATCCAAAAAAAAAAAGGGAAAGAAATTAATGAAAATTGTGAAGAGGATGCATGGTTTCGTGGAAGTTTCAGGAACAAGGATGCTTATCCAAATTCATTAAATTGGTATAGCAGCAAGGGAACATTAATGGACAATGTGATGAATACGTATGAATTGCCCTTTGCCATCTACATTTGTAATGTACCTTCTCGCGTCCTCACGCCTCTTTCCTTCTATATATCTCTGATCTATCTATTATCAATATATATATATATATATATATATATATATTGCACACTTATTAATTAAGACTCAACTCTTTTCATATATTTTAGTTGGGTCAAATATTTTGTTAAATCTATAAATTAAAGGCCAAAGTCTTATTTTGGTCCCTCATATTTGTTCAAAGTTTTATTTTTACTTGTCAAATTTTTTTCGTTCTGATTTAATCTCTCATGTTTGCTCGAAGTCTTGGTTCGGTTCCTCAAGTTTTCTTCGTTTTGTTTTGATCCCTCAAGTTTCTAAAAAGTTCCACCATTAGTCCCTGACTCTTTTCCATCAAAATTTTCTATTAAAAAAAGAAAATAAAAAAACAACTTTCGTCTCCCACAATTTTGCTCTTTTACAAAAGGGAAGGATCTTAATGCAAAAGAGTAAAATTGTTGGGAGATGAAAGTTAGTTTTTTTTTTTTTCCTTTTTTAACAAAGTTCTGAAAAGAGTCGAGGACTAACGGTGGAACTTTTTGAAAACTTTAGGGACCAAAACGAAACTTTAAGCAAACATGAGGTACCAAAACAGAACGAAAAAACTTGAGGGATCAAAATGGAACCTTGAGCAAACATGGAAAACCAAAACGGAACGGAAAAAACTTGAGGGACAAAAACAGAACTTTCAGCAAACATGAGGGACCAATATAAGACTTTGGGCTAAATTAAATTATGAGATAAGTTTCATTGTGATTCTAAAATTATTTTTTGTTTCATTTTAATTCTCAAACTTTTACATTTATTTAATTTCGGTCTCTAAAATGTGATTTAATATGATTTATGTAGTTATTTTTAATCTAGATAATTGAGATGAATCATATTTTTTATATGTGCCATAATAGGTGAGTTGATGAAGAGAGAAATAAATTTTTTATCTTTAGTCACAAATTAGAAATAAATTTATAATTAATTTTTATCTTCAATTTATAAAAAAAAATGATTAATTAAAGCAACGTTAGGATAAACATACAAGGAACTTTGCTGAAGTTTTTTCTTTGTTTTCTATAATGTCTTGTATCATATATATAATTGATTTAGCAAGTTAACTTTTGAAATTTCAATGTCTCTTACAAATTTAAAATTATGAAAAAGTATGAAAATTTTTGTAAAATAAAAAAATGTTGTATATTAAAGTATTAAAAAAAAATTTTAAAATAATATTTTTTATATTAAAATGATATAAAAATTGATACAATTTTATATTCTTTATATAATATGAGAATCTTATTTTAGTATATAATTTGAAGACATTAATATATATATATATAGATAGATATATACATGTTGGTGTGTTGGTATGAATCAGCTGGCAAATTGACAGTTATAAAAGCTTGCAGCTTGCATGATATGGATGGTGTCCTCCCAATCCAATTGATTTGAAGCCCTTTTTGTTTTTGTTTTGGGTTATCAACAAACAAAATAGGCAACACACAACCTTTTAATTTTCTTGTTTCCTAATTACCTGTTTCCCATTCCACACATTAAAATGTTCAGTTATGGCCCACCCTCTCTTCCCTTCTTTCACATTTATTACTTGATTCTACTTGTGACTGTCACTCTCCCTCTTCCTCCATTCCCCACTATCAATTTTTTTTTTGGCCAAAAAAAAATTCTATTTTTTTTCCAAGTATTTTATATCATAAACCTAAGAAATGTAATTAAAAACTCAAAACAAAATCAATTAAAAAAATCAAATATTTAAATGTTATTTTTTTCAAATATAATAATATTATTTTTTTTATAAAAAAATATACTATGTAGTTATTGAAATTATATTAAGTCAATAAATTAATCTCTAAATAATTAAAATACGATAATTTAATTATTTTTTAAATCATGAGTATTTCTCGCCAATCCGTGTAATGATTTAAGCGAAGACTAATTTCATTTCGGGTCTCAATAGCGAAACAATTAGAACCCTCCCAATGATGTCAACTCTAGAAATTGAACTTGGGTCCTCTCATCTATGATATAACTCGCCAACCACTGCACCAACCACTAATAATTTAAATTTTTTTTATATTTTTAAAATTTTTAAATTTGTACTAAATATATTTTTTGTCTTTGATTTGATGATTACGATATTTTAAACACTAAATTAATCATTTTTTTTTTCTTTTTTACAAGAATCATTTGATATTTTCTAATTAACAATTAGATATCATTGCTACGGATCAGCAAAAATCAAGATGTGAATTTTTTATCTATCTCTGCCAAAAACAAAATCTTTTATCTATGTGGATAAAATTCTTTTGTACACACAACTCAGTTCAAATTTAAAATATTGTAGTTAAGAAACTCAATTATTTGATTAATATAATAATACCTATTACTTAGTATCTTGAAGATATTAATTGAAATATTCGTATGTAAAATAATTTAATATATAAGGATTTTTTTAATAAGAAAACTTTAAAGAATCAATATTCTCCGTCAATTCCACTTTAATTTGCTACTGTACACTACACGATTGCGACGTAAAAAAGCCTTCAAATTCAGCCATTTGCTTGCAGTTTCATATAACGCTGGACTTCACTTTTACAACTCACTCCCTACTATGATACAGATCATATAGATTGCTTTTATTATTTTTATTTTCCATCGATATGTGCATGACAAAAATGACAAAATCCCACACCTAGTACTTTAATCTTAATCAAACAAAAATCGCTTCTTTAATCAAAAGAATCAATAAATATTTGCTAGATCTTAAATTAGATCAATACGCGTGTTTTAGGTGATGCTATAATTAACAAGCCAATTAATTAATTTATCACATGGCATGTAAAGGTACTATTTAAGTACGTACGTAAACTTGTTGTCTTAAATAATATTCAAAGTAATATATATATATATATATATGATGCATATATATCACATTAAATAAATTAATGGTCTCTGCAATTAATAATTATGTTGGCTTGATAAAGAGACCCCGTCGGATACACCCATCGATATATAATATTTTCAAAGGGCACGCATGTTAATCCTTTAAAATTAATCTTGAAATGAAAATATAATTTTATATACAAAGATTTATAGTCTCTAAGAAGAGTTTTTTAAGAAATTATTACAAAATAACTAATCAGTGAGTTGTTACTCAATTTTGGCAAAAAAAAAAAAAAGAGTTGTTACTCAAT